>WAAE01004027.1:0-46266 GCA_013400495.1 Nicator chloris | reverse complement strand
GCAGCTGGGCTGTGGCCAGCCCGTGGATGCCCCACGAAATGCTCGCTTTGGCCTGGGCTCCGGCCGCATCTTCCTGGACGACGTGCAGTGCCGCGGGGACGAGCCCTCCCTCCAGATGTGCCGGCACAATGGCTGGGGCGTGCACAACTGCAGGCACGTGGAGGATGCCAGTGTCATCTGTGCAGGTGGGTGGACAGCTGATCTCCCTCAGTACAGCTGGGGCAGAGCAGCCAGTTGGCAATGAGCAGATGGACGGATCAGAGATTTCTGCACTTAGGGCAGGACTGGGGGATACATCACTCTTGTGTCTCGATGGAGGGAAAGGTGGGCCAGAGCTCCACACTGTCTTCCCCATTTAATCCTCCAGCCTGGCTTTTCATGCCCGTGTTCATGTCCATGTCCACATTCATGTCAACACCTTGCCATAAACCTGATGCATTCACTGCACTTGTGTTCACTCCCTCTTCTTCTTTGCAGCGCCACAGCCAACACCTCCTGCTCAGGGTCCACTCAGAAGTGGTAAGTCCAGCTCAGCCTGCTTATTCCCACTTTTAAAGCAAGGCCTCAGCCTGCTCACTAGAAGAGAACAAGGGAATCTTACAGGGCTGATCCTGGTCATTGCAAGGCTGCTGGTCCCCTGATATGTTCAGGGTGCATGAGTGCTCCCTTCAGTGGATGGGCCACATGCAAGGATGGCAAAGGGCTTTTCAGCACATGACCTGGGGTCTTGAGCATATCTGTCTCCCCAAAGTTCAATCAGGACACCAGCAGCAAGGGCCCGAGGAGATCACATCTGCCATCTGAATTCCAGTGATCTTTGCTCAGCCACTGCCCTCCCCTGATCCCCTTAGTTCTGCAAGACCCCAGGTCATGGTCACTGTGGCAAAATCTGCAAAACACTAGTGGAGGTGGTGGGGGCTGTGGATGCTGACTTGGAGTGACCCCAGTCCCTGCCCTGTGCCGTGTGGCAGGACCCAGCGTGCGGCTGTCGGGCGGCAGGAACGGCTGCGAGGGCCGCGTGGAGCTGTACGACGGCAGCACGTGGGGGACGGTGTGTGACGACCAGTGGGACCTGCAGGACGCCCAGGTGGTGTGCCGGCAGCTGGGCTGTGGCCAGCCCGTGGATGCCCCACGAAATGCTCGCTTTGGCCTGGGCTCCGGCCGCATCTTCCTGGACGACGTGCAGTGCCGCGGGGACGAGCCCTCCCTCCAGATGTGCCGGCACAACGGCTGGGGCGTGCACAACTGCAGGCACGTGGAGGATGCCAGTGTCATCTGTGCAGGTGGGTGGACAGCAGACACCACTGTCCCTTTTGCATATCATTCTAAGAGGATTCTGGGTTGCACCAGGGCAGAAACAAGGCTGGGGTCCTCTGCTGCCTGGGACTGAAGCCCATGTCATGCAAAAACCCCTTTCCTGCACAGACAGGGAACAGCAGGCTCTCCACAATTCCTGCTGTCAGCGTCCAGCCATGGGGCAAAGCTCTGCATTGAGGGATTGTTCTTTGGGGAGGGTGAGGCAGGACTGGGGACACGTCAGGCTGGTGCCAGGATGGGGGAAAGGAAGGAACAAGTTCCACCCTCTCTCCTGGCATTGGGCCTCCAGCTCTGCTTTTCATGGCCATTGCCTTTGAACTCATCACCTCCCTAACAGAGACAGCCACCCCTCTGGAAATCACCACCACAGCACCAGCCCCTGCCACAACCAAGGTGTCCACCCCAGCACTGCTGACAACCACAACAACGGCTACCACAGCAAAGAGCAGCACACCAGGTAACCCTCTCCACTCTCACTCACTGCTCTCCTACTGCTCCTGATCTCCCTTGCCAGAGCTGATTGCACTGCAGGGAGTCTCCCAGCCCTGGGCCTCTCCAGTTAGGCCACCACAACCTAAAGTGAGGATGCAAAGAGCGCATGGGGAAGAGCTGGCAAATGGGGCAGCTGTGCTGAGTCCAGGAACTCAGCAGCCATTGCTGGTTTAATGAAACCCTTTGCAGAGGGATTGCCTCTCACTGCAACCAGGAACAACGTGCCCAGGGATCATTCTGCCTTCACCCCTTCAATTCCTGCATGGGTAGTACCAGAGCTTTTTCCTAGACATACTCTGGGTTTTTGGATATGACCAGAAGAACTGAGAATATGATCATTTGCAGTGGAGGCAACAGAGTCTCCTGTGGAGCTCAGGACCCTCTTTGCCTGGCCTCCTGTTTCCACTTCCCTGCCTCGCTGTGATCCCCATTTTAGGCCTCTGTGCCTCAAGGCAAGGCCATGTCGAGGCCCCAGTACCTTTCCTATGATCTGCACTTCTCACCTGTGTCTCTTCTTCCTTCACACCCATGGCTCCAGTGGCCACCTCAACACCTCCACCAGGTTATGCTCTTCTGTGGCTCTTCTCACCTTGCTAATTTGTGATCTGTCTGTCTCCCTGTTGTAAATTCCTGTAAATTTGTCTTTTATCTCTATGGCAATATCGCTGCAAGTGTGAGTGACCTTTTTTCAAGCAGAATATAAAATGGATTTTCATCTTTAAATGTCACATCTTGTAGAATTTATGTTCAGAGCTTGTGCTCACCTTCCTACAAAGACACTTTTAGGATTATCCGTGTGTTTAACAAGAATTATGTCATTCATGCTGGCAGGAACACTAAAGCTTTTTGCAGCTATGTTTGTAATTTCACAGCAGCTTGAAGCGCTTATTTCAGTCTAAGACCAGAAAATTACAGATTTCTAGAAAACTTGCAACTTATTTACTCTCCAAAGACCTTAGGCGAATAAAGAGAAACAGCAGAGAAACTGATGAGAGGTTGTCTGTTGAGGAAGGTACTTCCATTTCAACTGTCTTGACAACCCCCAGGATTGACCTCAACTCTAAAAAGGGTCAGAAAGCATCCAGGTGTTACCAGCCCAGCCTGAAGAGGGTAGTCTGACACCATGGATTGAAATCCACTACTGTGGGAATTCCAAATCCAACATGAAAGCAAACCTAAAGCAAAAACAAATATTAGTTTTGATTCAGCTCCTATAGACTTTCACCAGCAGTCAGCAGGGGACCTGCTTTCTGATAGCTGTGGATGAGGCACATACAGCTCAAGTACACTTTTGCAGAGGTTACTGTAAGTAAATTCTTTCCCCTTTCTTTCTGCAGCACCTTATTTTTGTGGTGGCTCAGTCTCAGATTCCTCTGGGATGCTGCAGAGTCCCAACTATCCTGGAAGTTATCCAAACGACGCTGACTGTGTGTGGGAAATACAAGTAGAGAACAATTTCCGTGTAACGCTCACATTCAGAGATATTGCGTAAGTAAAACATTGATTCCCTGGCAAATATCAGAGTCAAAACTTACTTGAGAAGTTTGAAATCTAATCTGAAACAGGCAACCTTCCCAATTTTAAAGATTCTTCAAATAACATCTGCACTTGGAAGACCAGATCAAAATCTGGATTGCTGTTGCATTTTTTACTCACCATTTTCTGCTAAAGCTGCATAAAAGCCAAATTAAATTTGTGCTGAGAAAACTTTAAATGCTGAAAGACTTTATCACATGTTAGGCAGTGAATTCAGAGTTTCTGAAATGGATTTGACAAGGTGCTGATGTTTTTCTACCAGGATGCAAAGCGGGACGTGCCAGCATGACTACATTGAAGTCTATGATGGACCTCTCCACTCTTCCCCTCTTCTTGGGAGATTCTGTTCTGGTTCCTTTCCCACATACGTGTCCTCTTCAAACATGATGAGTGTTCGCTTCCACAGCGATTCCAGATACTCCTTCAGAGGGTTTCAGGCTCGCTACTCCTCCATTCCAGCAGGTCACAACACCAGTAAGTTCCTGGACACTGTTTCTCAACAGACAAGCCTATTTATTTATTGCTTTTGTTTGCAAAATGAATGTCTGTGTAAAGTTAAAGATATTTGTGGAAATTGAATGATGTGCGTGAAATACAGTGGGTTGGGGTGCGAACTGCCCGACTTCTAAATTAAGAAAAAAACTGCCTCTAATCATTACCAAATTCCCAAAGTCACACATATATTGTCTCTTCCTCTTCTACCAGCCATTCAGTGCTTGCCAGACTACATGCACGTAGTGGTCAGCAGACAATACCTCCAGTCTCAGGGCTACTCAGCACAGGGGGTCACCCTGAAGGACAGCCGCTGCAGACCGACACTCACGTCACAGGAGGTTGTATTCAACATTCCCTACAACGGCTGTGGGACAACACAAGAGGTACACTCCCTGTTTTGGGCACCCAGCTGCATATCTAAGCTTAGCAAAACTTAGAAGGCGGCTGGAACATGGCGAAAGCGCCATTCCTGATTTTAAATTGCCTCGTTAAACAGGAGAACAACGACACAATCAACTACGCCAACACGATCAGGGTCGCGTCCTCTGGGTCCGTAATCAAGAGGAAAAAGAACATCAACTTGCACGTCAGCTGCAAAATGCTGAGGAAGAGCTGGCAGCAGGTGATGTACGCTGCTGAGGACACCGTGGATGTGAACGAGTACCAGTTTGGAAGATACGACATGAACATCACCTTCTACGATTCCCCGGCGTTCCTGCGGCAAGTGCGCGGCTCTCCCTACTACATCGACCTCAACCAAAACCTGTACCTCCAGGCTTGTCTTCGCAGCCCAGACCCAAACCTGAAGGTGGTTGTGGACACGTGCGTGGCATCGCCTGACCCTCATGATTTTAACACGCTGGCCTATTACTTAGTCAGGAATGGGTAAGAGCTTTCGTCAAGCTGTTGGAAGCACACCTGCCATCCATGTTTATTTTAAATAACACAGCCGGTCTGAACGGGGTTAGAACTCGCTGTCAACAGACTGTGAAATGTGGTCTTTGATTTTTTAAATTTTTACAGTACGATCCTGGAAATAATAAATTATATTTAGACCTTACTATCATTTCATTTCACTTACTCCATCTTTGTTCTGTGGG
Organism: Nicator chloris; assembly: GCA_013400495.1. Classification (NCBI taxonomy): domain Eukaryota; kingdom Metazoa; phylum Chordata; class Aves; order Passeriformes; family Pycnonotidae; genus Nicator; species Nicator chloris. The sequence continues at coordinate 41,326 of WAAE01004027.1, read as the reverse complement.
TAAAATTCAAAGTAGTGCGAGAAAAGTAGATGAGACAGTGAAAACTGGCAGTAGGAATTGCCATCCTAGGAGTTAAATATTTTAGTAAAACCAGGTCAAGCATTAGACTAATTTTTATACCTTGTATAACACTGACATTACTGACAGTCTGGTATTCCCTCTTCACCACTTAAAATGTCTTTCTCTTGGAAAAAGAAGAAGAGTTGCCAATACTCCAGCTGCCTCTTTAAAAAGTCTATATTTTTAAAGTCCATTCTATGCTATAAAACTTGCATTTTTATCCCACTGCATTCCTAGTACCCAACTATGATATAATTCAATCTGAATTTTGCAGGAATTTATAAAAAGAAATTGAATAATTTTAATTTTAATTTCATAGGAATGTGCATGTGTGCATCCATGAAGACTAATTCCCTTTTCTGCTCCTTTCTAGGTGTCCTAGAGATTCTTCCTATGCCACATACTACTCCCCTTCCAGCCACTTTGCTCGGTTCAAATTTAATGCCTTTGAGTTCATGAGCCGGCACCCGTCAGTGTACCTGAAGTGCCAGATGCTGGTCTGTAGGCTCGGGGACTACTCCTCCCACTGCTACCGTGGCTGCAGCTCCAGGGCCAAGAGAGACACCAGTTCTGCTGAGGAAGAAGTGGATGTGGTGGTGGGACCCCTTCAGCTCCGAGAAGGGGATGCTCCGAATGGGAACACCTGGAAAGCTGAATAAATTTCTCTCACATTTGCTCCAGGATGACCAATGGGCTTCAATTAGAGCCATAGTTCTGTCTCCTGACACTGAAATCTGCTTTTGACAACTTAGGCTATATAAAAAAGAAGAGATCAACACCTTGCAAGCTTCCGCTTTCACCCGCGTTTTTAAGCAGTGCAACTTCTCTGGCTGTCCCAAAGGAGGTTTGCCTGTAATCCATCTTAGTGCTATAACTCCTTGAATTGTGCTAATTAACTCCAGTCTGATTGTGAATTTGATGGCACGTGGGGATATGGTTTTTGGTGGACTTATCTGTGCTAGTTCAGTGGTAGGACTCGGTAACCTTAAAGGTCTTTTCTAACCTAGAAGATCCATTGATTCCATGACAGCCAGTTTGGAGTAAATTCCCAGCTTTCTTGAGAAATATTTCATTCCCCTAGTTGTTTTCTGCTTCTGAAGTTTACTTATTTGAGTCACAATCCCTGCTAATATGAAGCCTGTCCAAATAGTTGAAAGCAATGAATCTGTGAGTTTGCTTATTTCTGACTTTGATCTGGGAGCCATCCCTTTAATACTGGAGATCTTTGTGCCTTGATCTTCAATATGCTGAGATCAAATCCCAGTAAGTTTCACTCAGAGGGCTGGGCTCTTCTAGCAACCAGAATTGTGGCTCTACAATATTCCAATTACTTTGAGTATTGCTTTTAGTTCTATATTTCTCATTGAAACAATGATGGGTCTATGCTTATTTTAACAATGCAGAGATTTCCAAGCTAAAATTAATCTGTTCTGTGAGCAGGGTAATTTATGATTGGAGGAAGGAATGTTTACAAAGCAATAAATCTATTTTGTCTCTCAAATTAATGTCTCTGTGCTTAAAATACAACTGTTTTACTGTGTTGAAGAGTGTGGTCTGTTTGATTTAAAAATTCCAAGCGATGGTCTGAGCCCCTGCTTCTGAAACACTACACAGGGAACTTCTAAATCTCTTAATATAAAATTTATCTTAATATAAATATTTAAATATCTTCCCCCTGCTGCTGACAGTTCCCTCACACCAGTGGTTGGTGCTGTCACCCTCGTGGCAGTTGTTTCTGTTCTGGATGGTTTTCCTGCAAGACTGGCACTGAAGAAGCTGCTTTCACATGGGATAATGTCAGAGCAAAGGTCAGCATCACTCACTGGAGGAAGGCAGGGCAAACCTTACATTTCATGAGCCACCAAAATGCTTCACTGATGACTGTCTCACATGTGCCATTCGTGGGGAGCTGTGACATCTTTATCTACAATGAATTCTGATACAATGCCTTAGAACAGCTTTGTAATCCTAACACGTCTTAAGGTATTAAGAAATAATTTCAATTTTCCTGCCACAAGTTGTTTGGCATAATTATTTTATCATTTTTCTCCTCTCTAATTCTGCTCTCACATCATTCTAAAACCATTTGTCTAATGCCTCAAAATTTTGTGAGTTGGAGTGAAAATGTGAATGAGGCATCAAGAAATATTCAAGGTTTATTGAAAGGAAGGAAGATTTAATTTGGCGAGAATGGATCATCTCTGGAAAGGAAATGTAATATTTGATCTTACCACAGCAGCTGGATTTGTGGCTATACAATATTCTAATTATTTTGAGCATTGATTAATATCTTTTCCATTAAGTTTTAACTTCTCTAGATTGAATAAGTCCAAATTCAAAATATACTGAGCTGTTAAAGACGTTTTATTTGGAATCTTTAAGGCTGAAACACAGAATCTATTCTAAAGGCTTATTGTATCAATTGGTAACCTTCCCATTAACATCCTAAACCAGGCAAAACCACAAATGTCATCCAAGAGATTGAAGCTCAGCCAGGAGACTTTTCAGCTCTCACCCAAATGTCAGTCAAGAGGTAAAAGACATTTCCTATCTGCTTTCCAGAAGGAAGAGTTTTGTTCAATTTTTATTGCTTTTCGTTGCTGATCACAAAATTATTGAATTTTTTTTCCCTCCATGGTTGTATGCTTTGTGTTTGTGAGGAGCTTGGCTTCTCAGGACTTACCCAGCCTTTCAGACTGTCTTGTGCACATTCATAAATCAGACTGAAATATGCTGGAAATGCAAACAGCCAAATGCCACATAAACATTTACCACTGGTGCATGAAAACATGAAAAGCAAGACCTGGGATTTTTTGCCTTTCATGTCCTAGTTAAAAAATACAAAGAATTAAAGCCAAAATGTAAGCTAAAATTGTTTTTTTGGCCTTTTGTTTTGGTTTTTTGTTTGGTTTGTAGGGGATCAGTGTTATGCCAATCTCACAGTGAAGGGTGGTGCCTGAAAACACAAGGGTGTCAAGAACCAGGAGCATGTGAGGGACACTTCTTTTGCTCGTTTTAAATGAGCTTTCTGGGGCTGCTTATTTCTGTCACCTCCTCTGCCCTCAGACAAGACACACCAACCATCACTTGGCAGCTTTTTTCCTTTGAATAACTGTCTGGTATTAGGTTATTTAATTTCCTCCCGGTGTGTCTGTCACGACTCAGCCAGCTAACATGTGCTTCTTCACTCATCAGTATGCACTCAACTGATCATCTCAGCACCAAGAATAAATATTTCGTTTGCAGCACCATGAAAAAATCCCTTAGAAGTGTCAACCCAATGACTGAATTACATCACTGCACTGGTTCTGGCTGGGGTAGGTAATTTTCTTCCTAGCAGCTGGCACAGTGCCCTGTTCAGATTTAGGATGAGAACAATATTGAGAACACACTGATGGTTCTGAGCAGCTCTCACACTCAAGGATTTGTCAGCTCCTTGTGCTGTCATGCCAGTGAGGAGTCTGGGGGGCTCAAGACATTTTATTTATTTTATTTTATTTTATTTTTTCTTTTATTTCATTATTTCATTTAATTTCATTTCATTTTAATTTTTTTAATTGTTTTTTCCCCAATTCCTATCCCACTTGGAGGGAGGAACAAGCTAACAGCCGAAAGTGCTCAGAACCCTGACAAAACTGCACATCCCTGAGAAACTCTCCTGAAGGTTTCTTTAATGGGAAGAGAAGGGATAAAAAGCAACTTGATTTAAAATACATATATATTTTTTAGTAAATAATTGTCTGGGGTCTATGGGTTCCTGACTTTATGCTGTTCCCCGTGCTACCAAGCCACCTATTTGGCCAGAATGGGGTTGAAGCAAAGCTGAGAAACAAAGTCCTTGTTTTCTTGTTTGTATGCTGGATTTCCTGTCCTGTTTATCCTTCCATTCTAATTTTGGAATATGAAGCAGATAATTCAGCTCTGTAGTCCTCCTTCCCAGGAACCCCCCACAAAAATATTTATAAGTGGGTATAAATAAACATTGTTTTGTTCCTGCATCTCATAGCCTGCAAGTAGATTCATTTTCCAGTTGCTAATAACAAATCCTCATGTAGATTGAGATTCCAAAAAGCTAATTAGGGTTTGCAGGGTATGGGTGAGAAACACCATTTTTCTGGTTTTCATTGGTTTCTCCCAATGTTTTCCCATGGAATCCGACAGATTTCCATCTACACCAGGCTGAATTCAGCAGCTGAACACAACCTTCTGCTCCCAGTTCTGCCTTAGGCGTCCTTTAATGCCCAAGCCCCACTGCTTGTGCCAAATTCCACTTATATAACTAAAGGAATATACTCTGGAGATCATTTCACTTAGCTGATAATTTTATTTTTTTCGTTAACTCCATCAGACTCACCAAGTCACAACCAAGCTTTTCTAACAGGATTGCACCAGAATCTCCCTATTGTACTTTTCATTCTTTTGGCTGTTTTTATCTAGATGGCAAAAGCTGAGGAGACACTAAAATTCACACAGCAGCTTGTGAATATCAGGAGAGGTTCTCTCTCAGACTCATGCCACAAGAAGTGTATTTCAATGAAACCTCTCCTGGCTGAGGAAACTCGTCAGCGACCCGGCTGCGTCACTGCAGTGAGAGTTGTTTCCATTTCCTAGAATAACACTTGGAGCACCTCCTGTGCCCTCAATCACCTGGCACTCACCCAACTAAATTTTTCTTCTTTTTTTCTGATCTAAGTGGATTAGTCACAGGGTGTAATATAGACATTAATTGTACTGCTGCTGTTCTAAAGAGCCTGCCAAGTCTGAATGGCTGCCACTTTTATTTCCTCTATTTTCCTCAGTTTTCAGGAACCATTGTTTCAGAGAGGTGGACTCTCTATTTCCTCCTAGTGACTGACTGGTGATGTTGGGATGTTTCAGAAACATTTGGCATGAGTTACCATCTTCTATTGCAAAGCCTGGGTTCAAGCAGGGCTTTGTTGCATGAGATATGATGAAAATTGTGTTGTGTTCACATGAGGGCTCTGTGCCTCCATGCAAAGGCGTGTCTTTTCCAACCTCAGCGATTCCATGATTCTGTTTGGCAAATCCAGGCCTTCTGTCCCAAATGCTGGATCTTGTTATCCCCACTTCAGGCTCAGAAACCAAAGGTGTAGCCCCAGCTGCAGGAGGGTGGCCAGAACCTGCTGCTTCAGTTTCCCTTCGAGGTCCCGGGCGCAGGCAGCGCTGGTTTGAGAGCAGCACTCTGAGCACACAGAGTAAACACTTGATCTGAGCCTTGCCAGCCTGAGACAAGCCCTCTTTGTTCCAGAAGTTCACTGGATTTCGCTAAGGAATGCATTGTTGGGGAAGACAAGAGGTCTGCTCCCTGCCAGCACCGCAAGGATTCATCCGGGCGTCACATGAGGTGCTGCCCAAAGGCGGCAGTGTGACAGCTGGGGTGACAAAAATCGAGCTGGAAATTAACTGTTTGAAACACAGGCTAGAACTGGGCAGCCTTGAGGGGTTCCTGGCATTGCATTTTGGAAAAAAAAAATAGCGTTTCGTTTACTGCAAATAAGGCATTCCATTGCCCAGGTAATGTTTTCTTTCTGGTTCCTCTTGGGCTGCCATGGGATATCCAAGGGGAGGGGTTAACCACTGGTCTCACAAAAGAGAAGGGCTTGAAAAGATTTATTAAGGTACTCAAAAAATGAAGCTATTAGAAAGGAACTCCTGCAAAAAGATTTGCTAGAACATTTTAGAAGTTAACAGCATCTCCATTCTATGAAATTACATTGGTTATCGCTGCATTTTAGTTTCTTGCTTCCAGCAACATTTCCTCAGTAGTATCAAACCCTGTCAAATCAAATCCTTTGGTTTAACTTCAATTTGCCTTGGATTTTCACTTTAGTGACCGCATTGTTCCATTTATACAAGCTTGTTACCACTAACACTTTAAAGATTCATATTTTCCCCTAGAGTCATAAACAAATGCATTTCAAGTCTGGTCTGACTTCTTTTGTAGACCCGTGTAATAGCCCTGAAACAAGGTGTATTCATCTGCTGCTTCTTGTTTCAACAATATCTTCAGCACCATGTGCAATACCCCATTTCCTTGCTAGATGTAGTTGTTACTGCAGTGACTCAAACTGCACCTGGAAGTGACTGATTTTTTTGTTCACAGCTGGCATAGGATCTGAAGGAACAGGCAAACTTCTTACTTTTGTGTAATTGCATTTAATAGCATGCTCTGATGTTTCAGAACTGAATTTGTACAGAGCAAAACACTGGAGGTATTCAGTGCTCTTGTGGACACGACCCAGAACGACCTGCTTCAAGCAGCATAAACCACCTTGCATAAATCTCTGGTTCTGTCTTTCCATGAAATGTCCACGTTCAGGGATATTCTCTTTTGTCTTTCAAATAAATGCCAGTGAGGGTGGTGGATGGGTGGAACCAGTGCTAAGGGCAGGCTGAAATATTTTGCAAAAGAGCCTGGGGGAACACTTGAGATGATTTCTGGGATAAAAGTGATACAGCAGCTGTGTGCAACCAGCAGGTTTGTGGACGTGCTGCATCACCTTCAGGAGACGTGACTGTTGCTCACAGCCCAAGAAAAATTGCCATGGATGATGTGCAGTGCAGGAGGAATGAGAAACACCTGTGGGAGTGTTCTCAGAAGGGATGGTATGGAAACAAGTGACAGCCACTGTGATGCCAGTGCCGTTTGCTTGTGTACAAGGCAATACCTTTGCTTGCTCAAGAGGAATTACAGTGAATTTTTAACTTTGTCAAATTGAAAAGTGCTCCCCTGAACTATAAAACGCATTTCTCAACAGCATTATGCCTCTCTTAATACCCACATTGTCACCAAATCTCTGTCCTGTGCAGTGTTTCCCTCTTTTTTCTTTATTTGTAATCCATATTTGACATGGCAAATTTCCATCCAACTAAGATTCAAAATCTTTTAGAGCATTTTAACCAGTGTCACTCAGAGTCCATCCTGTTATATTACCACCACTTTTTTAGTCACCTGTAACCTCTTTTGACCAACTCTATTTGCTCACTTCTAAGGCTTGGGAGAAGCAACAAAATCAATTCCAAGGCACCTTCTGCCCTCACAGAACCAACAAACTTTCACACAGGAGACTTTTCCTGAACTTAAGGTCCTAATCCCACATATCTCACTTTGACAAAGCTTTTATTGAACACCTGAGGATCATTTATTTGAGAGAGATAACCAGGATAAACCAAATGCAAAGGTTTAGAGTCACAACTCCTTTGCAGCTTAGGGACAGAAAGCAAGAAAAAGGAGCCAGAGCTGTGTCAGATGCCTCTGAAGGACATGCCATGACCTTCTGGCCCTTCTAGGTCCTTACCCACATTTAACCTTGACAACTTTTTTTAATGTCTGCCTGATGTTAAAAAAAAAGTTCAAAGTCTTGTTCTCCTCAAGTTGTTAGGAAGTCAGCTCATAATTAATTATCCAGTTGTTGGACACTTTGTGAAACAAAACAGGTTTTACAAAAAAAGGTGAAGTGTTATCATGGAATCATAGAATATCTTGATTTGGAAGCAATCCATGATGTTTGAGTCCAGCTCCCTGCTCCTCACAGGACTACCTACAATTAAACCACCGGACTTACAATGTTTTTCAGGCACTTCATGACCCCTGGCAGGTTTGGTGCTCTAACCAGAGGAGCTGTTCCTGTGTCCAATCATCCTCTGGGTGAAGAATCTCTTCTAAAAATACAGTTAATTTTACAGAAACTCTAATTGCTAAAATGTATATTTTGTCTATTTGCTCCTCTGACAGCTTCTATGGAAACTGAAATACCTGGCATTTTCAATTTCATATTTATTCAACCATTTCTGTCTTGGAAAAAGTTCCCTACCATAAAAAACTTGCTCTTTTAATTATTACTGATTTGCACCTTATTTAGTTTCTTCAGTAGCTTATGCATGAGGAAAAACTTAAAATACAATGTATTTTAACCACAATGAAAGCAGTAATTCTGATTTACATGAGTTTTCATGAAGCTAACCATAGATTTTTAATATTTAAGGAGATTTAATATATGAAACAAATATAAATTTGAAAGGATGTGACCTTTTGTGTGAGAAAAAACTCCTCATCAGATCAGATTGTTAAAAGTGTCAAGTCTTAAGAAAGGAAAGGTGTTGCATAAAACAGCATTTTTAATACTATGTGTTATCTGGATTTGCCTCACACAAAATTGCCTATGAGAATTTTTGTACTTCCTAATGAAACCCAAAGACCCTTAAGTGATATTAAAATGCAAGGAGAAAAGAAAATGCAGTTATAAGGAAGTCTTATATCTTATATTTTATGTCTTATGCCTAAGAGTCATCATGTTGCTTTGGCTTCATTAACCTCATGTCTTGGTCACCCTTGTCTCAGTGAGTTGAACATTGATTCTGCTCTATTAATTTAAATACTTCATTGCAAATATATCAATAAATACCCACTATCATTTGTCTTACACGGGTAATTTATTTCGTTATGACTGATTTCATGACCACTCTTCAGCTGGGAACAAATCAGTTCAGCTTTGGCAGCCTACAGTGTCTCCTTCTGTACACTGGGAGTGAGTTACACAGCACACTTCATGTGTCTCACTGCACTGATTTTACCACCAAAATTTAAATTAAATTTAAAGGCAATTGTAGTGACAGCTCAGCCCCTGGCACCCCAGGGCCACTCTGGTGTTTGTGATGACAAGTGTGCACAGGGTGCTGGTGGCACTCTGTGTGACCCTGCCCATGGTACTGCTGAGGTCAAAGGGATTTGCTGGAAGCTGAGAAAAGCTCTCCATTAAGACCATTGTCCACATGAAAGTGGAAGGCAGGAAAAGCTGCAGGAATGCAGCACACGCCAAGACAAGCAAGGTGTGTTGACACAAAGCCTTAGCTGGGTAACAGGATGAAATGACCTCTCCTGCCATGTGTGGGGCCAAGGTCACTGACACCCCTCGACTTTGGCACAGCCTTCACCTCTGACAAAGATTTTCCTTCACTGGGGCTTCCAGAGGCTGGATGTGACATCCTTACCCCAAGGGAATTCTCCTCGGGGACTGGGAAGCTGGACCCAGCACTCAAAACTCAGTTTTGTCCAAAGGCAGTGGCTTCATACATGAAGTTTTCACTTTACAACAAATTCACCATACATAGAGGCAATCGCTCTGCAGGTTATGTCATTGAGGATGTGATTTACTCCAGCTGGGATTTGCTTTTCTCTAATCATTCCTGAAAGACACCTTTCAGTTCAGAACTTATTGGACTTTAGTGGAAAGGCTGTCAGAGAGAAAGCATGGCCTGTTCCAGCACTAGTGTGGCCAGCAGGACCAGGGCAGTGACCACCCCCTGTGCAAGCACTGCTGAGGCACCTCAGAGCTTGGGATCAGCTTTGGGTCCCTCAGGATAACAAAGACACTGAGGGCCTGGAGTGTGTCCAGGGAAGGGAACAGAGCTGGGGAAGGGGCTGGTACAGAATTGAGTTTGGCACTGGGAACATCTCCACTGTGGCAAGACACTGGACATGGCCCACCCCAGATCGCTGGGAATGCAATGGGTTCAGCAAAAACCAGCATTTGCCACATAAGAAAACTTTTCAGAAGTGCAGTATGGTGTTGAAAGAAACAACAAATATGTTGCTATGGCACGGGAAAAAGTTGTGAGCTCACACACTATCAGTGATTTTTCTTTTTCCCCGGGGAATGAGAAATACAAATAAACACACGTACAGGAGAAAGGCAGTCAGCCCTAGTTTATTCCTTCAAAAACACTTCAGTGGTTTTATATGCGCACTTTTAAAGGGATTTGCTCAGGTGAAGTGTCTTTACGGGCTCCGCAGCAGCTCTGAGGTGTTGGAGCATCTTTTCCCAGCCCCGTGCTCGCTTCCCAAGGACGGGGCCCCGCTGCCCTCCAGCGGCAGCAGCCACCAGAACAGCTCCGCGTTTTCCCTCTGCTTTTAGCCCCTTTAGGCCCAGATACTCACAGAAATTATAGCACCAAATAAAGTTATTTCCAGGGAGGGGGAGATCTGCCAGTGCAGCAAAACTTCACTCTGTGAAGAAAGATTAACGCCCAACCTCCAGCCCAAAGCTATTCCACTACAAACCCTGGTTGTTTCCTAGGAGCAGATTTTGATAGATTTCTTTAAGAAGATGTTCTGGAGAATAGCTTTGCTCTTCCAAGACCACAAAGGTCAGCCCTGCTGTCATCACTGCTGGCTCCTGGCACACAGGATTTACCCTCTGCACAACTTCCTTGAGACCTCTTTTGTAAAGGAGACTGAGGAATGCTGGAAAAGCAAATCTTGATGCTTCTTAATAGCTACAGAGTTTTGCATTCAGCCATGTTCCTTCCATGTCACCTTCTATCTCTATATCAGGGCTCCAAATAGAGCTGAATTGTGCTATGAAAATAAGAAAAGCATTCATGAAAAGAAAGAATTTATGTTCATTTTTAGTTCAGCTAAGAAAATTCAGCTTTGTTTTTTTTTACTCTCTGTAGCTGAGTCCCTTCTCCCTGACAGGACAAAATGAGGTAGAGCTGGAGGCATCCTTTAGGATATCAGAGGCCATGGTGGTGTTGACACCATCACCTCATGCCAGGGAGAAGGCTGAAGCTCTTCTGTTGCTCTGGGGTCTACAAGTCAGAGAACTGCAGACCTGAAACATGCTGGAGGGGTCTTCTCCCATGTTAAAGAGAGGTCAGGAAAATAAGAAAAACTGCTTCTTACAGGTGTCGCCCTGTTCTTTTTGAGACTTAAAATAGGCTTTCTGCAATTTTCGGAGTCAGATAAGAATTCTCACAGTTTCTTACTGTAAACATGGTTTGTTTCTCTAACTGTCTCCTTCTGTTTACATTCTTTCTGCTAGGAGGAGAAAGTAGATGGACAGCTGGTCTGGCCGGTGGGGTTCAGGAGGTGGTGGTACCACCGTCCAATCCACGGCCAGACCCACAAATGTATAAAATAGAACTTGTAAATAAAGTTTTGCCTTTTGCTGCTGGAGATTGCTTTGCCTCTGCTTCGTGGTCTCGTGTCACGTTGTGACATACAGGAGTAATTTTGACAAACAAAGAGAATTTCTTTGAGGCTTGTGTAACACTTTTAGGATGGTAATCTTTTGGCACAATCCTCACCCCAATTTAATCTGGAAAATGTCTTAATGGGTGGCATGAGAATCTTTACCAAACAGCCTAATCTCCAAAAGTAAATCACTGCTTCCTGGAACAGCCACACCACCAACACAGGGCCACAAAGGTGCCTGGGGAGTGTTTGGGAAGATCTCAGTGGCCAGTCTGGAACAGCTCCCTGAGCTGGATCTCCTCATCCGGATGTCTGGATGTACCCTGTGAAAGGAAAATCCTCACTAAATCACTTCCTTGGCATCGATCTGGAAGTTCAGGGAGCGGGATCAGGTTGCACAGCACCTGCCTTTGCTGCAGACCAGAACCCATTTGGTATAAATCCTGCAGCTGTGCTGGGCTGGAGCAGACCACCCCCAACAACCATGGACCTTCACGTGCGTCTCACCTGGCTGCTTCTGCTGAGCACCACTCTCCTGTCTGAACCAGGTACTGCCATGAACATTTTTTCATGCTTGCAGGCAAATGTTACAGAATTATTTACTAATACAGGCTGGCTTGCTGGGAAGTGGTGGCAGAGATTCTCCTGGAACGCTGCTGATGAGTTTTGTACCATAGAATTGCTTCTACTTCAAAGATTCAGTCCAAATCCATAGGTTGTACCTCAAAATAAATATATGTATTTCAAAATATATGTATTTCAAAATACATAATAAGATATATAATATACGTAATATTACATTAAGAGACTATATTTCAAAATACAGCCTATGAAGGTTACAGACTGAAGAAGGCTGAAGAATATTCCTTTGTTTCTTTTCCGTGATGGAAATAGCTTGTGGAAGTTGTTTTCTAAATGTTCTTCTTCTAATAGTCTAGTTTAAATTAAAATTATTCTATAGTGCACATTTTAAAATGTAGAGAAAGAGGGGGAAAGAAAAGCAGAGCAGTCTGCCAGACCCAGGTGAAATTATGCTCTGCATGACATGCTCCATCAAAATTATAACCTTGCTAGTTTGAATGAGATAATTTGAGCTTTATTTATCACCATAGGCACCACAAAAAAAGTCTTGCCAATCCCTTAGAAAAGGAGGTGGCTTTGTAGAGTGTAGATTAAGGGCTGGCTGCATTGAATTATTTACAAAACAAGAGTGTGTTGTATTACTTCAGGGCTAATACATTTCCTTCTCTGCCACAGCAAGTGGAACATGGTGGAAGCGGCCAGATAGAGACCCAAACTCACTGTGGAACAAACTTTCTGATTGGTTTAAAGACAAATTTCAGCCCAAAGGTAAGAGAATTGCTGCTGAGTGTGAACACACCTGGCGGATGTGCAGAGTTCCCTGAGGCAGCTCTGGGTGAGCCGTGCCTCAGCAGCACAGCCAGCCATTCCCTACCAGGGTACATCAGGCCCTGCAGGCAGCAGAGCCACGGGGATTCAAGTTTAGACATCAGAAGTTTAGCTATAAATAAACAAATTGAGATTTACCTGTCAACTTTTGCTTTAGCTCCACCACAGCCTCAGCTGAGACTGGAATCTGGAGGGGACCGATGCGCCGGGAGGGTTGAAGTTTATCATGATGGAAAATGGGGCACGGTCTGTGATGATTATTTCAATATGAAGAGTGCCAACGTTGTGTGCAGACAACTTAACTGTGGCCAAGCTGTCTCTGTCCTGGGCCTGTCTTACTATGGCCTCAGTGGGAAAATTATCCAGTTGGATGATGTGCAGTGTAGAGGAACTGAATCCCACCTTTGGGACTGCCGGCACGCCGGCTGGGGCAAGCACAACTGTGGACTCAATGAGGATGTTGGTGTCATCTGCTCAGGTAAAAAATAAAAAGAGTAAGAAGAGAAACTGCACTATCCTGTTCGCCATAAACGCAAGAAACATCGGGGTAGAGATTGGAAATCAGGCCAGGGCTGAAAAGTGGAGGTGGAGGGGCTTCTGTCTGAGTGATTGAGGAGCAAAAGGATGTCTTGCACAAAATAGCAAGTGTGGACAGCAAGCTCTGAGTATGAAAACAGTGAAAAGCATGTAGTTCAGGATCACTTTAGTCAACATCTGATGAGAGCCAACCCCCAAGATAAGAAAGGCAAAGTGTAAGGAGAAGATAGAATCCCATCCAGTTGTGAACCAGGCACGTGTGAGTGGAAACAAGAATAATTATCATAAAAATATAATATCACTGCCCAATAAAGTAAATTTTTGCCTTTTTTTGCTGTTCACAGATGCATTGCGCTCCACAGTTGCACCGACAGGTAAGGCTGAGCTTTCGGGACAGCAGTCCCAAAATCAGCTCTTTACAGTCTCCCCAGTGCTCAGAGTCTGATGTTTTACTCGAATAATCATGTGATTACAGCCCCTTGGCAGAATTTTCTACAAAGGCACATGCTCTGAATTACAAGTCATTGCTCCAAATTTCTGTTTATTCATCTACTGCAACGTTTTTTCTTTATGCTTTCATTATTTCTTTGCATTGCTAATACAAACTGTATTTGTCATTTACCTACTAATAATTAGTGAAAACATGAGGCAAGTCTTTACACTCCAGGTCTAAGTTTCTGATTCCATTTTTCTTTTTTAATAATCATAACATCCTGGAAGCCTTAAAGTACAGACTCTACCAATGTTTCTTGGAATTTTGTAGGTGTTAATTATTTATTAATTAAATATACATAAATAATTAATAATGAATTATTGCTCTTCATAATACACATTCACAGAAGAGCAGGTGTTAAAATGCCATTTTCTACCATATAGAATCATGAGTGTTTTATTATTTGTGACACAGAAACGAAGAGCTGGTTCCCAAAACCATTTCTCCTCAAGGTTTTAACTCGGAGGCAACCGTGATAACTGCCACAGAACCCCTGATTTCTGCTGGCAAAGGCTGGGTTAAAAAACGAGCTGCAAATGTCATGTGTGGAAATTTTGAGCAACAGCTGCGATTTGTTTAAAGCAGGCAGGAGGAACACAAATCTCCCAAGTTCAATGACTACTGGAAGAGGTTGTTCTGAGCCACAGGACCAAAAGTTGAAGTCCAGGGATTTGACTTTCTTTGCCGTGAAACCCAAAGTGGGAATGATGTCACAGATCCTTGCAATGTCTCTGCAGGTTCCTCCCCTGCTCCCAGCTCAAGCCCAGCACGGACTGAGACATCTCCTGCTCCAGCGACCCTGGCAATCCACAAAGAAGGTGAGGCACACTTGGGGGCTGGAAGTCACTCCCAAAGCACAAGACAAACCCGACACTTTGTTCTCCCTTAAAACGGCTCCTTTCCACCTTTCCAAATGACTATTGCACCTCTAGGAGTGAAACAGTGCAGTCAGGAACAGCACAAAGACCAACTGCCTTTGTTAATAAATATCAAATGAGGTGAAAGTAATTTTTTTGTCATCAAAAATAAAAGGCTGTGGAAGGACTCATTGTCCCACAAAGCCCACATTTATTTACCTTCATCAAGACTTTCATGCATGTGTTCAGTCCTAATTCCTACCAAACTCTCTCTGCTTTGTATTTCCTCAACTGGCCCCAAACGTGTCTTCTGCACCCACTACTGTCACAGAGGAAATTACTACATCAGCTCCTGAAACCCCAACCACAGCTGATGAACGTAAGAACAGCCATTTTCCATGTGCTTTTTTTAAAAACTGCTCTCTTAATTTGGGGTTTTCAGCTAAATTAGGATGTGATCATGTAAATCTGTATTCATAGCTGCTATACCTGTCCTTAGTTCCTCTCTTGTGAAGGAGCAACCCCCTTCCAACATCTTCACGTGACAAATATCAGCCTGTCAGGACATACACTGACTGAGGAATACCTCTGAGTTGTAGCTATAAAGAATACACTCAGAAATTTGCAAAGAAAAGCTGTCCAGATCATTGTAATTCTGTGTGTCCACAATTCATAAAAGCTCTGGAAACATTAAGGACCACAGACAGGCATTTGCACTCATTTCCCTCAGCTGGGGGATGAGCCTCTCCCGTTATTCAGCAGACTGATAATCATGGGATGGTTTGGGTTGGAAGGGACCCTAAAGATCACCTGGATCCAACCTTCTCCCATGAGCAGGGACAACACCCACTAGATCAGGTTTTTTTATTAAACCCGAGACCTAAATCAAGTCACAAGCTCTTGAAATAACTCTTAAGCTTTTAATTGCTGCTTGCAGCCAATTAATTTCTCACCCTTTCAGCCCCCCCTAGCACAACTGCCTCCCTCCCTTCCACCAACACCACAGAGAAAAGCAGGACATCAGAAATCCCAACTGCACCACAGACAGGTAAGGGGCATTTGCACAACACGCAGCATGTCAGAAAAACGTGGTTAGGAGGGGGCTTCGGTGGGGAGGCCAAAATGCACTGCAAAATCAGCATCTCCCAGTGCAGCTCATGTTTGTCTGTGAATTTGGCCACCCTGCCATTGACCTGCTGCCACCAGCCAGCTGGGAGCTGTGACTGCTGTGGGCAGAGCCTGCTGTGAGGGAGCTGCATGGGGCACACTTGGAATTCACACCATGGAATCTGAAGGCATTTAAATTCATCAAGAGCTGATTTCTGCTTTCCCTGAGTGCTCTTTCCCTCTTGTTTCCACGTTCCCTCCTTTTTCTCACAGCCTCTGGGAATACTTCAGAATCAAACTTGTCACCTGATGCATTTGTAGACGTGGCAACCTCAGGTGCAGAAATCCTCAAACTGGCTGAAGGTAAGGTACAGACACAATACCATAAAATCTAATAATAGTGCTTGAGTTTGTTCCAAATAGATCACATTGGTGGGATTAAAGTAAATGAATAAACCTCAAATCGACCTGATCAGTCAACTGCTGGCTCATTGTGTCAGAGAAGAAAAGTTCGCCTTACATTCAATATTAACAAAATATAACCTCACCTGAGTATTTTGACTCAAGTGACCAGGTTTTAGAGGCTACAATCCAAGTCCTTTTTCCTTCAAGGACATAAATCAAAGCATATCAGCAACCATCAGCTGCATTTTCTATCACTGACTGATGTTTTTTTCTCCAGTAATGTATTTTCTCAACACTTTCACAGTCCCTTCAAAACCCTCGTATTCCTCCTTTGCATCCACTTCAGTGAATGGAGAGCCTGAGGCAGTGACCACACCAGGAATCCTAAGCACAGCTTACATAGGCAAAGCCTGAGTTGCAAAATCAATTTGGAGCCTAAGTGAGCTAAGGGACAGACAGACTGTATGCAAAAATTATGCAAAGGAGTTTAATAAGGAGGGCTACAAATATATTGCTTCATTCTCCAGTAGCTAAGAGGCTTAAAAATCCAACTACTAAATATTTATTTATTTATTGTGGTGTTATGTGGTGATAAATCCTTCCCACTTTTCTAGCAACATGGCAAACCCAAACACTTTAATCAAAATTTAATTCTGGTTCATGTTGGGCAATATTGTTCATTGTTCCTCCTGGGTTTTTTTTTCCCCTCAAACTTCAACAGCAGACAATTTGAGCACTTCTGCCCCAGCCAGAGGCAGCACTGAGCCTTCAACAACTCCAGGACCACTGCCTGCAGAGAGGGAAGGTGAGAAAGGGCCAGGTACAGCTGATGGTGCTGCAATGTCTGTGCCCACCTTTTCCCATGCCCTTTTCTGGGGAAACTCTTACCCTGGCATCTGTTTTGTAGTGCACTTTGCAGCCTTTTGATGAATGAGCTGCTTTAATGAATTAATGAAATAATTTTTAGGTATTAAAATAAAATGTTCAAACCAGAATTTCAGCAGACAGTAAAGAAATATCAGTTGCTGTTTTTCTGCCTTTTTCCTTATGGTCATTTCACTTTCAAAAGGATAGAAACAAAAATTTTCGTTCTTGGAAGACTCTTTTACAGAGCATTGATCAGGTTTTGCTGCTTGCTTTCTTTGTTGAGGCAATTTCATCTTACTTATAGCCACTGTGTGTAACAGGGATGCTGTTCAATGGTTAAAGGGAAAAAAATGCTCCTTTCCAGCTCTGCTAACTTTATTACTTAAATTTGTACATAATGGAGGTAAATTGTTAAAGTCTCAGGAAAACTCAGTCCTCGCTGATTCCTTTGATTATATCCTACACTTAACAAAGAATTTTCTATGAAGAGATACAGATATTGATTATTTTCTTTTATTGATTTGCTGAAAGTGAAAAGTGGCTGTTCAGCTGTCTGTAGGCACCCCACAAGAAGACAAAAATACTCTTGAGACTATTACTTTATCAGTCCTTTATTTGCTGAAAAAGTCCCCCTAAAAATTTCAGATTGCTGATCATATTTCAGATTGCTGAAATAATTAATTTATTTAGAACCTTTTATGGGAAAGGAGCCTCCCTCCCATAAAGTCACTTTTAATATCAGCTAAATAACAACAAATTCATTTCTGCCTGCAATTCAAGGCCTGGATCTGAACAGAGAATTTTTAATCTGCATCTTTCTCACTATGCCCACCTGGATTTAGACAGCTAATGCAGCCTTAAAATAATCCTAAACTTTCTATTTAACACCTTTCACCAGCCCTGATGAATACTCAGCACCTGGATCCACAGGTTAATTAGCATTTCTCTCAATTATCTCGTATTTGGCAGTCTTGTTTAGAACCAGATCTTGGGGAATGGGTTGCTGCTGACAGTTCTTCACAGCCAGCTTCAGCAGAAGCAAATGCTTGGCACTGTGCTGGGGTGGCAGGAGCTTGGAGCAGGGCCAGCAAAAGGGACTTAAGGACAAAGAGTCCCAGGAAGGACAGCCCTCATCTGGGATGGATGTGCATTAGTTGGTCACAAAGAGCTGCCAGGCGACAGCAAAAGGTCCCAAAATGAAAACCTGGTGACTCTCAAGGGGTGAGACAGGTGTGTGCAGTGCTGCAGTTTGTGATGGCCACAAACCAGGAGGGACCCAAATGATGCTGTTGGCGGCGTCTCTGATTTCTCTCTCTGAAAGAAAAGCACACTCCAGGCCCATAAAATTAATTTGGGACTTCAGATCTCTGAAAGCCTTTCCCTGTGAAAGGGAGATAAACGTGTGGAGTGTTGTGTAAGCACCCAGCTCTCAGAAATGGGCCTGGGCTGAGGAAATAGCTCTGCCACTGCCCTGGGGAAATGGTGCTGTGCCAACCATTTGTTATGCCAGAGGCTCAGCAAGGACAGGGACAGAGGCTGAGGCAGGCAGTATTTAAAGGATGGGAAAAAACAAAGCCCAGCCATATCCCTTCAATTGCAAGGTCTCCCAGAAAAATGAGGCTCTGTCACTCTTACATCTCAGCCCTGATTTCCTATAAGCAGGAAGTGCTGTAGGTCTCAGAGGGGAAGTATATAATTAAAATGCAGGCAATATTTAATTTCACCTTTTTATTCTGTATTAAGTAATGCAACATTACTCTGGCTTATATGCTATGGGTCCTGGTGGAAAAAATATAAATTTAAAATGCACACAATATTTAATTTAATCTTTTCTCTCTCACAGCAACACTCTCTCCTACTGCTGAACCTGCAAATGTAACCACCTGTAAGTAAAATAGCATTACTGGGACCTTCATGCTACCAGTCTTGGGGAAAAGAAATATACATTTAACATGCACAGAAAAAGTAATTTCACCTTTTCTTTCTCACAGCAACAGCCTCTCCTGGTCCTGCACCAGCAGACATTGCCACTAGTAAGTAATACAGTGTTACTCTGGCCTACATGCTACAAGCTTCAGAGCAAAAATATATACTTAATATTTAATTTCACCTTTTCTTTCTCACAGCAACACTCTCTCCTGGTCCTGCACCAGCAGACATTGCCACTAGTAAGTCATACAGTGTTACTCTGGTTTACATGCTACAAGTTTCAGAGCAGAAATATACTTAATATTTAATTTCACCTTTTCTTCCTCACAGCAACAGTCCCTCCTGGTCCTGAACCAGCAGACATTGCCACTAGTAAGTCATACAGTGTTACTCTGGCTTACATGCTACAAGCTTCAGAGCAAAAATATTTAGCTAATATTTAATTTCACCTTTTCTTTCTCACAGCAACAGTCCCTCCTGGTCCTGAACCAGCAGACATTACTCCTGGTAAGTAACAAAGAGTAACTATGGCCTACGTGCTATGGGTGTCAGGGGAAAAAATATACTTTTAACATGCAGACAATATTTAAATTCATCTTTTCTTTCTCACAGCAGCAGCATCCACTGCTGCACCAGCAGACAACTCCACTTGTAAGTAACAAAGTGTTGCTCTGACTTACATGTTTAGTTGTCCGCCATGCTCTGGTCACATATTGACTGCCTCCACGTCTCCATGACAATATAATCTCAGGGATTAGGATTGGAGATAACCCCAATTGCCTTTCCTTTGGCTTCCAGACACAATAAAGGAGCAAAAGGGAAAGGAGAAACATTGGCTCTGATGAAAGCACTTGGGAAGGGGCAGACACACAGCATCAATATAAACTCCAGATTGGCACTTGATCATCCCATTCCCAGAATTTCAGCCTTCCTGCACTTCCCAGAGCTGCATCCCAATCTCTGCACACACTGGGATGTATTTGCCATGGGAGGGGGCAGGTTCAGTGCCCACCAAGGCATCCACAGCCCTCACCAGCACACAGCACTGCACGTTAGACACTTCATCCCAGCACCCCCAGCCCCAAAGGGGTGTTCAGCAAACAGCCCCAGGCCCCCAGAGCTGTCGCATGCTCAGAGCCCGGCAGAGGCAGCACTGGGCTGTGTTTTCCTCCCGCTGAGGCTGCTCCCACTCTGGAACTTTGCCCTGGGCAGCGGCACCATCGTCCAGCCCTCAAATGAGACCTGCAGGTCTCCTGAGGTTTGGGTATCTCTCACCTGCTCAGCGCCGGGAGAGCAGTTTTTAACCTGCAGCTTTGTTTTCTCTCGTGCCTCTGAGCAGCCCCTGCAGAAGACACAACACCTGGAGCAGCAGGTGTGTATGACTTCAGTATATTGGTCAGAATCAAGCATCAGCTTGAGTAAAATCCTGCTCCACTCCCCCTTGAGGACCCTGGCTTTGCCCACACAGACAGTGAACAGACAGTGAAGTGTGGTTTTGTTTTCTCTTTGACAGTCACGACCAAGCCCACAACAGCTGAAAACTCAGGTATTTATTTCTGGTCGTTTCTTCAGCTGTGGTGAACAGTGTACCACATTTCACGTGAGTCATCCATGTATTTAGAACATGGACAATGTTTAACTTCATATTTTCTCCTCTCACAGTGAAAAGCTCACCCACTCCATCAGTCCCTCCAAGTCATGAAACAACAACAGCCACTGCCACTAGTAAGTGATGCAGATTTACCCTGGTTTATAGGCTTAATTCTGCACCAAAGCTGGGATCTGATGATGTGCTGGCAAGGCTCCCTGTCTCCCCTGCATGCATCATCTCATGAAATTAATATTGAACTTTGGGGATAATTTTTTTGGCTTCCATAGAAATTGAGGAACGTGAATTGTTGGTATTGATACGGGAGGAACACCTGCTCTGCTGAAAGTTCTAAGGAATTGGAATTCACTGAGGCAGACACACTACACCAATATAAATTCAGATTTCTTCTCACCTCATTCCTACCAAGTCAGCCCGCCTGCACTTTCAAAGTCACATCCCCACTGGAAATTGAGTCCGTGGGAATCATTTTGACATATTCAGTGGTATTTGCTTGGAACCTCAATTTTCCACAGTGGGCTTTATCTTTTGAAAAAACTGAATTGCGAATTCTGCTCACTAATTGATAACATTCTGCCTCAGTTGCTTAGAGAGCAGACCAAGGGTTTCTTTTAGAGTCTGGCCATATCAGCCACACTTTGATAAAAGGCACTTGGCTGCTTTGGTAAAACATCCAAGAAACTGAATTTCAGGTGCAAAGCAGACATTTGAGCATGGGATTGTCATCCCACACAGAGGGACAAATAGAATTAAATCTTGTTCCCATTAATGCCAGTAATATGTCACTTGTAGTACTCAAGCCCCCACACCTTCCTTAGTATGTAACCTTTGTCCATGACAATTCTATTCCTCAGAAGTGTTGCTAATTCTGTTTCCTAGTCCTAATGTGTTCTGCTCATTACAATGTTTATTAACTGATGCCACAAAGCACATATTTTCCTCAATCAGCTCACTTTTTAACCTTTTTTCTGCATTAAAAGCCCATCCAAAGACAAACGCAGCAACTACGGGCTCAGGTAAGGTATTTGATCATTTCTTCTTTTTAATGACTTCTCTTCCTAAGGGCAGGATACTCTGGGTAAGAGATGTGAGCTGGGAAGGGCTGGCAGGTCATTGGCAGAGGGGATCTGAGTGCAGGGGAAGTGGGAGAGGCAGGATGCAGGCAGAGAGATTGGGAATGCCACGGCTCAGCCAGGGATCCCACGCTGCTTACACAGGGCTGGCAGCAGAACCATCCTCAGTGGCGAGTGCCAAAAGGATGAGCTGGCCTAGGTCTGCATCATTTGTGGTTAAAAGATGTTTGAAATGTCCTCCCATAGCCTGCCAGCTGCTGCCCACCCAGTGCCCTGTGCTCTGGAGGGCTCACAGGCAGAGACATCTCATGATCCTGGCCAACTCACCCCCCTCCAGGAGAGAACAACGCTGAGGAGTTACCTCGGGGTTAGTTGTTAGTTGTAGGAGGGAGAAATGAGCTGTTAATGGAACATCATTAAAGAGAGAGAAATCCATGTCCTCCCCACTCAGCTGCTATTCCAGGCCCGCATTTAAACTAGCAAAGCAGGCCAGTATTTCATACGTGCTGCACCTTGCTCCGTGTTTACCTCTGGTTTATTCAATTCCTTCCTCTGCAGCCAACCTCACTGCCCTGCCTGACTCTGTGAGGCTGATGCTGCTGACATACCTGAACCACCTCTGCCAGCCAAGGAGACCTGGGATGCCAAGGGTAACACTGGAAGGGTAAATATCTACTCATGCATGTGAGGTGCCCCAGCCAAGCTGGGATACCCCAAACATGATTTCACACCATTTTCTTACACCCTTCAAATACTCAGGTACAACTTGATTTGACTACTCAGTCATACCCATACTGTCAATTACTAATCACACTGAAATTTTGCAAAACACCACTATTGCTGCAGCATTCTTGGTGCATGTCTGCTGGTTCAGATGTCCCTGGAGCCATTCTCGCTGGAGTCACTGATTTATGGCACTGGATGATGCTGGCAGGGTTTCAGACACGTCAGAGAGGCTGGGATGCTGGTGCTGTCTTGGCTACCCAGGGGAATCCTTCATGGACAGCTATAAGCTTCCAAAAAGCAAAATCCTTCTTTCCAGGACTGGGCTGTCCTTTAGTTTGTTTTAATTAAGCATGAGCCATAGCAGAGTGTGCAGGAAAATTCCACTACCTCATTACTGTACAGCTCATAATGTGATTTAACACTTATTAACAAAATTCCACTAGGTGCTTTACATGTGTGATAGTTGTATGTGTTGTGCTGCACGTTGCACCAACAGACACCCAAATTCCACGTGTGTTCAGGAGTTCAGTGCTGTGAGCTGTGATTAACAACACAGCTGGACGCTTTTGGAAGAAAGTTTCTTGCAACCGAGGAAACAAACGGGTTTAGTGAGCGTGTCACAATCATGACTGGACAATTTATATGTGGGGTTGATTTGTTGGTTTTTTTTCCTTTTTCAGGTGTGTGAATGACCCAACCTGTGGGAATGTCCCTTCATCAGGACAGAGGCTTCTCAAGTTCCGCTACAGAACTGCTGTACAACCCAGGGTCTGCCTACGGTGCAAAGTATCAGGGTGCAATGCACCACCTCCTCCTTTCCCACCCTTCCAAGGGAACTGGCACCCTCTTCCTCCTCCCCCACGCTTCCCAGGGAACAGTCGCCCTCTTCTTCCTCCCCCACGCTTCCCAGGGAACAGTCGCCCTCTTCTTCCTCCCCAATTCTTCCCAGGGAACAGGCGCCCTCTTCTTCCTCCCCAATTCTTCCCAGGGAACAGGCGCCCTCTTCCTCCTCCCCCACCCTTCCAAGGGAACAGAGGCCCTCGTTTCCCAGACTTCCCAGGCCCTAGAAGAGCCAAGAGAAGCACGAATGACAAAGTTGCTGTTGTCCTTGTCCCCCTGTGGAACTGACCACGGCATTATGGTCGACCACCTCTAGACCTGTTCATTGTGTTCTAAGATCTGCTGCTGATTTCTAAAACTATGCTAGTGGGTGTAAATCTAAAGGTATTTAATCTTGGCTGAACCTGAGTTCCTTCATTTCAGATCTGTTGAGTCTGTACAGAGGATCTGTAAAAGCTTAAACCTCAGTAAATACTCTCAGTGACAAAAAATAATTGGATCAACTGCCTGTTTTTTCTCATCAAGGCTTTGTTTCCCCCTCAATGTTCCTTCAGTTCCAATAGGGCTCAGTTCATACAAAACTCCACCACACTCAAAACCCTGTGCTCTGCTCCTCACAGGTAATGATTTAAAGGGTGTTTGGTTCTGATGGACACAGCACTGATTGGCAGGGGTTCACATGCCAGCTCACACATTCACTGCAGATCCACAGCCAGCCACAAAAGGGATGTTAACATTTGAAAATTCCTTGCAAGTACATGTGTGGGTTTAACAAATAAAAGGCTACACAGAGTAAACGCAAATTTAGCATTTCCAGAAGCCAAATGCTGTGCAACATCTTTAAACATGTATTCAGTGCCTCCACACTCCAAGGCAGTGTAAGGACATTTCAGGATGAAGAGACAGTTGCATTCAAAATCCTTAAAGTGAGCTAAAAATCAGAGAGAGTTGTTTTAAAGAAGACATAGGTCTGAGAGTAGAAATACAGTACTGTAGGCTTGATATTTTTGGGTCTGAGAGATTTTAGCCTGCTAGCAGCTGCTAACTTTCTCCCAAGGAAAAAGTTCTCAAGAAAGCTTCTTCTCAAAACAATCTTGGCAAACAACTCTCCTTTCTCAAAACAATCTTTCTCCAGGTGGTGTTTTGCTTTTCTAGTTCTCAAAACATTTCCGCTGTTTCTCTGGTTTAACCAATGGGATTAGAGAGGGGTCGTTCCAATTCACCAACCATGTTAAGTCTGTATCAGAACACCTTATAAAAGTAGTAAGAATTAGACAATAAAGCTTTTTTTTCTATGCTCTTTGCCTTCTGAAATATTTGGAGTCTCTCATCCTTTTTTCATGTCCTACAACGACACAGTATCATCACAAACACATTATATATCACTTTGCTTATAAAAGAAAATGGTTTTGTCAAAAAGAAAAACAAACAAACAAAACCACAAACAAACAAAAAACCACCAAAAACAACAACAACAAAAACAACAACAACAACACAAAAAAAAAACCCACCAAAAAAACCAAAAACCAACCCAAACAAACTACTATGAAAGAAAATCACCTGGTTGTGTTTCAAGAAGGTCTTGACTTTTCTAGTAAGGTTGGGAGAAGCCCTGTTTGCACAGCTGTGGGGTTGGTGCTGCCCGTGTTGGAAGGAAGCTCAGGCAGCTCCTGGAGCCCTGGCTACTCCCACAGATTCCACCACAAGCCAAGGCCAGGTGACAGCACACCTGGGCCACTGGCACAACCTCAGGAGCTTTAAAGACTGGGAACTCACTGCTGCACTGAGAAACACTCTGGAGTTCAGAGCTTTGGTCCTTATGAGACAAAATAGGGTGAATATATTGTAACAGGTACTTAGTTCAAGTTGGGCTAAAACTAATTCAGGGCTGTGCTTGTTTCCTTGCCTCAGGAAGGAAAGGCTGATTCCTTTTATCTTCTGTAGTTCCTACCGTGGGGCTAAGGAAGTTCTGCCTACAGAGTGGTTGCAGTGCAATCTTCTTCTTTTGATCTGTGACAAACATGAACCTGGCCTTGCTCATCCCTGGGTGTTTCAGCAATATATTCACGACAACTCTTCTACAATAATTGCACTTCACAACCTGAGGAATCCTCAGCAAGGACAGGGAATGGTTTGCCCAGCGTAACCTAAAGAGAGAGATGTCAAAATGGAGATGGGAGAAGCCAAGCTCCTGCTGAGCAGTGCTGAGAGGAAACTGCAAATGTGTCTCCCAAGGGATTCTGTCAATCAATCCCTTCCACAACATTCCTGCTCATGTCAACACCCCCAAACAGCCTCTCAATGAAATCTGCTGAAAAATGTGCTTTGCACCACGAGAGCTGACAAAAGCACTTTAAACTTACTCCATGCAGTGCCTGTTTAAAAAATGGGCCTACCTGTTACTTTCTCATTTATATCTGTTAAAAAGAAACAGTGACTGAGAGATTAAGCCCTCCCTCCACGATACTTTGTACACTGGGATGATTGTGAAATAGCAGGAGGTATAAAAGTCAGAAAAGCCCTCCCCAGCTGCCCTAAAAATGCAGCTGCTCAGGCAGTTCCTCCCCCTGTCTCTCTTCACTGCTCTGGCTCTCGCTGAAGGTAACTCAATAGAATTCACAGCTAT
This sequence comes from Nicator chloris, assembly GCA_013400495.1. Taxonomy (NCBI): domain Eukaryota; kingdom Metazoa; phylum Chordata; class Aves; order Passeriformes; family Pycnonotidae; genus Nicator; species Nicator chloris. The sequence goes on along the minus strand of WAAE01004027.1, from coordinate 15,791 downwards.
GGAAATCTGGTTTTCTGTGATATTTTATTGATTTCTGCACAACAGGTCTTATACAGGTAACTGAAGGGTGAAATGTTGAACATCTTTAAAAGTGAATCTTATTTTAATGTGCTGAGGGCATGATAGTGACACCTAAACGTGACTGCAAGCACTGAAAATGGTAAATAATAAAAAATAAATCTATACATTCCACCCTATGGCAGTTATTTTAACTTAAGAACTTGATTCTGAAGCAGTTTTACTCTGGAATGTAAATTTGCTTTTATAAATTAATACTATACTGGAATAACAGAAATCAGACTAATTGGGCAATGTTTGCTTTTTTAAAGAGATTTGTTCATTTTTCCTTTGTTCAACCAGAAGCAATAAAGAGCTGTTTGCTGCTCAGTCTGGGCTCACCATTCTGGGCTCAGATCAGCAATGTAGCTGATTAAAGGAGGGTAGCTATTGTAGGATAAGGAAGTATTGCAGCACAGCTGCTCCAGTGGTGTCTGACCACAGAACCCCAGAGTGCAGGAGGGTAAGACTGACCTGGAATGCTCTTACAATGAGGAGGTTTCATTTGTGATGGTAAAAGTCTCTCCTAAACCTTTATATTCCCTCTGGAGTCCATCAGAAAGCCTGACCTTATTTTCTGGGACTGCATACACTCTATAGAAAATTCTTCTGACTGCTTTAGACCATTATTTTTATATTAATATTAAAGTAGAAAGGAGCTCTTATGCTCAGAGTGGATTATAAACTTTCCCTAAGGTTTCCTATCCAATGGCCATTACTTCAACTGCTTCATAACTCATTAGAGTCAGTGATGTCAGACATAGGAATTGTGGGGTTTTTTCATAAGAGAACTTACAAGTCCCAAGGCTTGAATTGCTTGAGGTGACAAACCTTGCTGAAGAGGGCTGCTGAGGTGTCCTGCATCACCTGGCATTTCCAGTTTTGCTATTGGCTTGATCCTTTTCTCTGCTACTAGGAAAACCAGGATAAACAATGTTTCTTAGTATTATTTTAGTATTTGATTCATCAGATTTCATAAAATGAAGCAATACAAATAATTTTTTTAAATTAGCACATTTTTCATATCTGTTTGATGATTGACCCTCCTAGGCTTTGCATAATGGAGGAGGAAACATTTACTGCAAGTCAAAACTTGAGAACTACCCTTGCAAGCTGTTTTTGTGATTGCTGTTGTTCAACAGGGGTGCCTCGCTGTGGGGCTTCACTTCACCAGCCAAACAAAGCATTAAGGACTGAACTAAATGCAAATGCAAACTGCATCTGGCAAATCCAGAGGAGTGCAAATGAAACAATTAGGCTCATTTTCTCCCATTTTAAGTATTTCCTACAGATGCTTTTGCACTGTTTCATTTCATTAGAGTACAGCACAAAAACGTATTGCCTCTAAATATTTCTCTGTTCAATCTGTGTTGTGCACTCCAGTGAATCCCAGGATGGTTTGGGTTGGATGTGAGTTACAGCCCATCCAGTTCCACCCCCTGCCATGGGCAGGGACACTTTTCACTGTCCCAGGGTGCTCCAAGCCCATCCAACCTGGCCTTGGACACTTCCTGCTCCACCTGAGAAAAGCACATTGGGTCACTTGCTTTCAGGTTTTAGATCTAGGAAATACTTAATCTTGCTCTTAATAATAATTAGAATATAGATAGAGATATATATTTTAATTATTAACCTTTCTGGAGTCTAGCAACATTTTAGATATATTCCCATATATTTCAATAGTGAAAGATTTTGCATCCATATGTGTGGAAGTGGACACATCTGTAATGTGAAAAGGATCCAAGTGCAAACAGATCACACCAGGTATTATAAAGCAGAATGAGTTTTGCTGAGGAATAGATAGGAAACCACTGGAACCACAAGTTTTTTCTTTTTGCCCACCTTTGCTTCAGCAAATATCTCAAATCTCTCTCATGGTGGCAGCACTGCTTGGCAGAAACTTGGCTGCAGCAATACCAAAGAATTGAACATCATGATGTTCTGCAGGGTTGTTTTATTCACAATTTTTACAACTCTTCAGTACTATATATTCTGGATTTCCACTCTGTGTGGGTCATGTCAATTGAATATATCTGAAAAAATGCTTATTTAATTCCCAGTTAAATCATACAGTATTCTAAACTTTAGACACTTTATTTTTCTCTCTACTCAGAATCCCTCACTGAAGTGGAAGCTGAAAAATCACCAAACCTGCAACAATACAACTTCTACACTCTGGCATTTGTGGTTTTAATTTCAAACATTCTCATTGTGATAGCTGTGATACTAAAACATCACAAACACCAGGTAGGATACAGCTATCAAAATGGCCAGAGCTCACTTTAACTGTTTCTGCAGATTTCTATTTAGTGTCAACTGCTATTCATTTTTGTCACCCAGAGAGGGAAGAGGGAAAAAATAAAAAAATCATTAAATTAACAGCACTGGAACTCAACAACACTCAGAAATCCATTTCAACTTCTTTTGTTATCAAATAAAAAATCCAAACCCCAAACCCTCTCAACTTAGTACTCTGTCTGAAGTCACTGAGTTGAAAAAGAGTGTCTACCTCAGGATAGACTTTATACCTTCACAGGTATGAAGTACAAGACAATTAAATCCTTCTGTCTTAAAAAAAATAATCTTTTTATCTTTTTGGATCACTTTGAAACTGCACCTGGCAGAAGTTAAAATCAGGGACAACTGCAAGATGTCTTCTCAAAGCAGATTGTCCTCTCTTCCAAATCTACTTCTATGTGTTTACTACCATCAGGATCTGACAGTCTTCAAAAGACATCAGCTTTCCTGGAGAAGAAAATATCAGGCAGAGTAAATAAAGATACTGGCTCATACATGCTTATTCTGATTTTGAGTCAACACTCGCTTTCCCATCAACAGCTTTTGCCAAAAATGTTTGTGCACCCAACTGAGGGGTTTACCATGAAGTCCCTACACCCTCCAATTTAAATGGTGAACTCCAGAATCCAGGAGCAACAAACAGAATGGAGTTTGAAACTCAACCTTCCACAGAAGAGGGATTTGGAGTCACATCCCTACCTCCCCAAATGACAGCAAAACTGATCCAAATGGGTTGATGCAGTAAGGAAAACTCCTCTGGTCTTCTGGAGCTACCCCAGCACTTTCTGTGTGGGAACAACATCCACTTGAGAGGAACCATGAATGAAGCACATGCACTTCTCAGGATCATGAAACCTGGATAAAGTCTGCTGAGTATGCATTCATTTCACTTGTTCCTGCACACTCAGGTAGTTTAGGAGGGAAAAAAATATCACAGTCTTAGGTATCTCTTAAGGTGCCTGGATTCCTAATTCAGGTGCCTGTACAGCCAACAAGGCTTCCAAAGAACCCAGGCTGGGTTCACATTTCCTCAGCTCTCTAAAGACAGCTCCATAAACTGCCCAAATTAGACAATGACAATCCAACCTTCCTTTTACAGACAGAAAAATAAATGCCTTCAACAGGGGTGCCAACAAAGCAAAAGCACAAACTCCATTCTGTTCTACTGATAACACATTTCACATCAAAAATGAATACAACCAAAAAAAGTGAACTGATTACATGCAGGTAAAAAGATAAGCAGTAACTCAGTTTATTTAGAGTTCTCCATTGTTCAAACTGGAACTGGGAAACTTCATACAGCTTCTAGCAATGTTCTTTAAATAAATAAGCCACAAAGGGCATACAAAACTCTTATATTTAGGAAAAAACACGTTCTTAAGATCTTTCATAAAACTAACAAGTGTGTACAACAGTGGCTAGAATTACAGTAACAAAATGCAAGTTAACAACACTGAGGTTCTTTACAGTTTTAACTGCATAAATAGTAAGCTTTGTAAAGTGTAATTACTCTAAAGTATTCACATTGAAACCCTATCTCTGAATCCCTCTATCTCTCTCCATTAGAAAAGCCCTCGTTAGGATCATAGTGTGCTTGGGAAATTTTGTTTGGTTTTGAGTTCTGAACCAAGTCCATCAAGAGAAACATTTTATTGTCTATGTGTGTCTGAAGAGCCTGGATTTGGCAGTCAATATAGTCCATTAGTTTCTTCTCCATCAGATCCAGGTTTTTTGAAATTATCTTTTCCAAATAAGAGCAAATAGGCTGTTGTTCCACTCTGTAAGAAGAGCAAATATAAGAATAATTATAACCTATTTCTTAATGACAAGAGGCAATAATGAGATCTGGGCACCTGAACATCTTTTAAATGTAAAATTTCATTTATCAGGCATGAACTTTGGAAGACATTAGGTTTTTAGCACAAGTAAAATAGCCTGCCTGCCACACTTTAAATCTCAATTTTTTTTCATAAACATGCTATTAGTAATTAATTCTTAATAGTAACATATAGTCATCTCTTTTCAACCTTGTTTTTTTCAAAGGCTCAATTATTCATTAGACAGCTTAATTACATAAAACAAAATCCACACAAGTCAACAATATACACAGAGTTTGTATCCTGTCAGCATGGCAGACTGTCCTTGTCAGGAAAAGTGCTTCAAGAGTTATCCAAACTATGCAGCTCTCTGGGTTTGCATCTGCATTCTTTAAAAATACTGGAGCTGAGATATTCAGTCTCCATTAAACCCTGATTCCTACACAACATTATCTCATGAGTTCCACTACTGTTCCTGAGGTATCCAACTGGGTAACTGTGACACCTGCATGTAAATGCCAACAAGTGAGGAGGAACAGGAAAATCAGTGGCATGACACACACCAAGTACAGCAGAAGGATTGTGCCACCTTCTGTGAAAAATGGAAGATGTGAGAATTTAGAGGTAAAAGTAATCAAAATGAAAATATAGTAGATGAGAAAGACAAGCTAAATGTGTATGAAGAAACATCCTTTTTAAATTAGATTAAATGGAGGTAGAAGACAAAACAGTTTAGTAACAACGATGTGATTTCTTCTGAAAACCTCCTACAGTCAAGCAGCTCCTCAGAAAAATTGTAATGCTCATCACCACACAGCCTTCAAAACCACATATTCTAAGATTCACTATTGCTGCTAACGAGAAGAAAATGCTTACATTATGCATTTTGCTTAAACTTATCAATAAACAGTCAATACTACTTTGAGAAATTCACCAAACTTAACTCACCCAGCACTCTGAACACCTTCCTCTTTAGCCAGTGCACTCTTCCCGAGGTGCCTCTCTCCATCCTTGAGCCGAAGGTGATTCACCTGAGTGCACAAGTTTTGAAGGAAAGGAAGAAGCACCTGTGGGTTGGCCACGTTTGAAGTTTCACCCGCTTGTTGCTGCACTTGCAAAGATCCCACGACTTTCAAATCATTCCTGAGGTCAACTGCATTTTGCTGGGTAGGAAGTCTTTCAGAATCCAAAGTGTTCCCTCTTGCAGGTGTCTCTGAGTTCAGATCACGAGTTATTTTTAAATCTTTACACACTGCCTCACTTGTTAAATGACTTTTCACAGGCAAAGGTTCGCTGGCTGATGGACTCAGCGATGACTGAAGAGCTGCACTGCGCAATCCATCTACTGCACAGTCACCTCCAAAGTCAGAATTTTTCCCCAAGATCCAACTGAGTTTGTCTTCAAGAGGGAAACTGTTCTGATGGGGAGAAAAACAATACCATTAATATCTGAGTATTCAAATATCCTGGAAATTATACAGCAGTAACAATAGATGCTTTATAACCCAGCATTCTACTAGTAAAGATTTTAAAAGTAGTTTTGAACCACATTCCTTGAAATTATGAAGTGTTAATTATCTTGTCAGTGTCTAAGTAAGAAAAGAGCTTTACTGACTTCATTTTTACCATATTGTGTCCCCAAAACTGAATTCTTAACATCAGATGGATTCAGGACTCTGTTGATACAGCCCACTTTGCAGGATAAGGATCTAAAGTTCTGTGAGAGCACGTTCCTTTCAGTTGAAGGTGACAGGGTTATAATGACCTTCAAAGGGACAAACCAGCCCATCTATCTACACTCCAAACATTCCAGGGAAAATGCCCACCATCCTTGACCAGCAGTGACAATGGAAACAGGCAAAAGGAGAGCAGGGTGGCAGTGAAGCTTAAAATTATAACAGTGCATATAATAATATTAATAATAATAACACTGGAGTACACAATCTTTATTCATTGCACTCCTTTGAGTGGCAACAGATAAATCAGGGTGAAAATGGCAGGAAGTGCAGATTAAAAAAACCCAAAATCTTTTTAGAACATTGCTAACTGGTGAAGTGGCAGTTTGTGTTTGTGGAAAAGTGACTTACTTTCTGCTGACAGCGGACCATGTCCATGAGCTGCTGAGCACCTGGAGACAACTTGGATCCCATGGATTCCATTATAGCTTGCACTCTGTCTAGATCTATGCTTGAGCCTAGTGAAGGAAAATCACTTGCTAGTTTTGCAGACACTGCTTTCACTTCTAGAATTACTTTACTGATGAGTACTCTGTGTTTCTCACCAAAGGACAGCAGCTATCACAAGAAGGAAAAAAAAAATACTTTGGTTAGGGGAAAAAAAAATTCATGTTTTTCCTGTACATAGGGGACAATGCATTGTTCTTTGAGTCTTGGGAAAAACGATGCTGAACTCTTTTCCAGGGAAAATAACCCAATTTCTCCCTGCTATTATTCCCCACAAAATTCTGACTGGAACAGAGGTGCCTGAGTGTCCCAAAGATAAATAAAGAGGAGTGGCCACATGACTTTCACAAGCTTATTTAACCCCAGAGCTGACAGTTCTAATCACAGATCTGCAGTTTATCTGGTTTATGGGTTTTTTCCCTCCAAAACTAAATTATCTGTATCATATAAAGTCTTCATGAAAAGAAAACTGAGATACTAATTTAAAAAGAGCACTCTGCCATCAAGACAAAGTACCAGCCAACAGATTTTTAAGTGATTACATGAAGACATGAAGTGTATAAACCCAGTAATTTTACTAAGAGCAATGCAATTTAGTCAATTAAGTGATTAAAAAGATAAAAGAAAAATTAAACCATTCTGTTCAACTCCCTACCTTAATTCTACAGGAGGCTGCAGGGCATTCAAACTTAAGGTACTTGTGGTATAAAGTGACCTCTTCAGTTTCACTAAAAAAATAAAATAAACGAGTTGTGACATCAATATACAAGTAACTTTTTCTTGTAGAAATACACTATGTTGATAAATATTCAGACATGAAACAAGACTGACTGGAATACATTTATAATGCAGATTTATGGTTTCCAACAGCTGTTTTAGTTTCTAGTTTTTAGCAGTTTTTTACTTTCTAATAGCAGCTTTAATGCTTATATGCAACTTGTAATGAATCTTATCAAATATTTATGTAAAAATTACTTGTATGTGTGCATGCACAGTGCACTAGAGAAGCCTTTGAGGTTCAGTACATTATTTACACATCCTCCCTGAGGCTCTGAGTCGACTGGTTTTTATTTAGCAAATTAAGCAGCAGATGTGCCATGTAATGACTTAAAAACAAAACAGAAACATTGCTTTATTTCCCCCGGCAAAGCATGGAAGGAAGTATTGAAGGGGAGAAGGAAACCTTTTAAAAATCTTCTCTCTTGTTCTTTGAAGTGTGAGATGACTGCTTATCAAAGAGACAACAAGTCCTTAATAAAACCCAAGAAAGGGCTGGGTGGGAAGGAACCGTCAAAGTCACCCAGTTCCACCCCTGCCATGGGCCACTGTCCAGGGTGCTCCATGTCCCGTCCAACCTCGCCTTGGACACTTCCAGGGATCCAGGGACAGCCACAGCTTCTCTGGGCACCCTGTGCCAGGGCCTCCCCACCCTCCCAGAGAACAATGCCTTCCCAATATCCCACCTAACCCTACCCTGTGTCAGTGTGAAGCCATTCCCCCCTGTGTTATCTCTCCATGCCCTTGCCCAAAGTCCATCTCCAGCTCTCCCGCAGCCCTTTTAGGCAGTGGAAATCGCTCCAGTGCCCCCCCAGGCGCCTTCTCTTCTCCAGGCTGAACAATCTCAATCCTCTCAGCCTTGCTGAAGCCATCAGGTGTCTAACAGCAGGAGCACCTCACAGAGACACACACAGAGCACCAGGCTGCCTGCAGCGAGTGCGGGACCCAGGACCGCCCGCGCCCGCCACTCACCCCGGGGCCGGGCGGCTGCCGCGGCTCTGTCCCCGGCTGGTGCCGCAGTACTCCTCGCCCACGTACACTTCCATGTTCCGGGCCTGGCTCACGATCCCCACGGACACCATCTCGGCGCCGGGCCGGCACTGCAGCCGCAGCTCGCAGGGCTCCTCGGCGCCCGCCCGCCGCTCCACCAGCACGGCCTCGCTGCTAGGGGGGGGAAGCGACACGCGTTGTCCCGCCAGCCCCGCTCCCGCCCGGCCCAGCCCGGCGCTCCCCTCTCGCCGCCCGCCGCCCTCACCCGGGCTCGCCGTCCCCCGCACCCTGCCGCAGGCACAGCGCCCGGGCCAGGCCGCCCGGCGGCGCGCAGGGCCAGGAGCACCACGCCGACACACAGCGCGGCTCCCGGCCTCCCTCCTCCGCCTCCTCCTCCGCCGCCGCCGCGCAGCCGCTCGACATAGCGGAGCCCCGGGCGATGCCCGGCGGGGACACCCGCGCGGGGAAGCGGCACCCGCGGGCCAGAGCGGCCCCCGCGGGCCAGAGCGGCCCCCGCGGCCCGGCGGTGGCCGAGGGGCGCAGAGAACCGGAGTGAATTGGCGTGGAAAACGCTCTGAGATTCCCAGTCCAATACACGGCCCAGCATCACCGTGCCAGCCGTACCTTGGCACCGAGTGCTACGTCCAGTGTTTCCTTGAACACCTGTGACTCCCCCGCCTCCCTGGGCAGCCCATTGCAATGTCTAATCGCTCCTTCGGAGAAGAAATTNTCTCGGCGCCGGGCCGGCACTGCAGCCGCAGCTCGCAGGGCTCCTCGGCGCCCGCCCGCCGCTCCACCAGCACGGCCTCGCTGCTAGGGGGGGGAAGCGACACGCGTTGTCCCGCCAGCCCCGCTCCCGCCCGGCCCAGCCCGGCGCTCCCCTCTCGCCGCCCGCCGCCCTCACCCGGGCTCGCCGTCCCCCGCACCCTGCCGCAGGCACAGCGCCCGGGCCAGGCCGCCCGGCGGCGCGCAGGGCCAGGAGCACCACGCCGACACACAGCGCGGCTCCCGGCCTCCCTCCTCCGCCTCCTCCTCCGCCGCCGCCGCGCAGCCGCTCGACATAGCGGAGCCCCGGGCGATGCCCGGCGGGGACACCCGCGCGGGGAAGCGGCACCGACCGNTCCAATACACGGCCCAGCATCACCGTGCCAGCCGTACCTTGGCACCGAGTGCTACGTCCAGTGTTTCCTTGAACACCTGTGACTCCCCCGCCTCCCTGGGCAGCCCATTGCAATGTCTAATCGCTCCTTCGGAGAAGAAATTCCTCGTAATGTCCACACTAAACCTCCTGTGGTGCAGCTGAAGACAATGTCCTCTTGTCCTGTCACCGGCTGCTTGGGAAAAGAGACAACGCTGAAGTTGTGCCAGGAGAGGTCTAGGGTGGATATTAGGAAAAAGTTCTTCCCCCACAGTGTGGTCCAGCACTTAACAGGCTCCCCTGTTGGAGTTAATATCTCAAAGGTCATTTCCAACTGAAATGATTACTGGATTCTGTGAAACTTGCTAATATGTCAAAATTTGGAGCAGCGGGATCCTCCCGAGTTGTGTCCTGATAGTGCACTACACATGAGAGAGGCTATGAATAAAAGAGGCCATAAATAAAAGATGGGGTTCATTTAATTTTCAGTAGGATCTCACCTTCTGGAGTGAGGGAATGCTGCTCCTGAGGCTGCGGCAGACACAGACCCGGGGAGTGAGGGTATCAAGTTCTGCTTCCACCCAGTACTCAGTGCAGGAATGTTCAAGGTGTTCTCAGTCTGTGACTCTCGGGAAATGGACCCGAACAGGCTCTGACAAACTCATACTGCAAATACAGCCAGCATTCTGCTTTTTGTCACTTAAGGCATTGTTTTATAGGATTTACCAGCAATGGAAAACTGAATTTTCTCTGCTTTAATCAAAGAATTAATTAAAATTAATTAATGTAAATGTTTGAGTGTGTTGACTCAGTCTCATCTTTGTGTTTCTAAATGCGCTTGATACTTCTGAAATGCATGGCAAACTCATCCAGTTTTAGAAACGTTTATTTCCTGCTTTTGGTGACAATGTGGTTGTGTGGAAGATTGATGCTGGAAGAGCAACGATCTGCACAAAATTATGGACTTATGGTGAGGGAATTGCATGTAACATAGAAAGGACTGGGTAGAACCTCTGTTTTGGAGCTTTTTTGTGTGTTCATATGCATTATATTTTTACGTAAAGATGAAAAAATGGAAGACAAGAAGCTGAAATTTCTAAGAGTAGTTTGATTTACGTTAGTTTTTTATTGAGCTGGCACTAGCCTGGATAAACATCCTAAACATTGTATTTGTCACTAGCAATATTTTATGTTTCTAATCTCACATGATCTCACTGTGGGATGAAAGTCCTTTAGAATAAACCAGTTTGATCCCGACACGGGACATGCTCCTTCTCCAATCAGCATTTAAGAATGTGCTGCTTTTTATTTGCATTAGGCTGTCTGACCAGTTTTCTGACAAGCCTAGTGGATTAAATTTTACTTCCCATTTCCTCAGCAGAGATGCAGTATCGGAGAGCTTTTTCTGTTGTTTACCTTTGGAGCAGACGGTTCTCGTTCTTCTGGTTCACTGCAGAGCAGCCAGAGCCAGCTCGGATGCTGAAGTAGTTTCTCTGGGAAGTCATGTTAATGCACAGCCTGTTTTTGTTCACTTTTGGACTAATTTTTACTGGAAAGCCTTTTTGGATAAAAGGTAAGCTTTCTTTTTTTTTACATGTTCAGAAAGTTTCTCCAAGTCTGCTTGGACCCTGATTGTAACAATGCACACCTCTGACATTGAGCCAGAGCTCTCCCTGTGCAGCCCTGCTTATTGAGAGAATCTTGGAACAGATTACAGGTTGAAACTTTTTATAGTTGAGTTCTTTGTGGTTTCTTTTTTCCTCCTGGATGTCGTAGGTATGTAAATACATAATTTCCTGTGCAGGACAGTGGTTGTAACAACTGCAGTTGCTGTCACTCTTATCAGTATTAGAGACTGTAGAAAAACATTTCTTCTTTGCTAATGTGAGGAAAATTCCTACAATTTCACTGTAATTTTTCATTAAGTCATCTCCATTTATGATTTGGCTTCACATGTTAGATTTAAGTGTAACGCCTGAAATGTTTCTTAGAAAGTGGTCTTTTTATGCCATGCATCAAAGATGGTTTCCTGCTTTCAGGTGTCAAAATTTGAATTGTTAAGAGAACACCTCTATGGTTAGTTCAAGATATGCTTGACTCATGAAACAGAATGGATTTCGTGATTTAGATAATAAAATCATTGATGATTAAGAGCAAAATCACAATGTCAATTGCGGATATTCTTTTCAGACCAGTTTGCTAATGTCAGCTTCCACATTTTGATTGCAATTGCAGCCTGTACTGTTAAACATATGCTACCTGCACCTAGCTTTTAAAAATCCTGATGCTATCTAACAGGTAGAGATCATCATTACACTGGAGAACCCTCCTCACTTTGAATGGCTGGTTGTGTGACTTTTTTGCAATTATGAATTCCTTTCACAGGAATGTGGGAGGCTGAGGGTGACTTTGTACTACTGTAAATGTGAAGAAATCTCTTTGTTTCCTTATAAAAGAACAATTTCATAGGGAAGAAACCACTTCCATTGGTTAAAACTCATGTTATTGTTGATTCTGTTTAAAAGCAATGGTTGTGTCTCTGTTGATCAAACCAGATGATGAGCAGACAAGAAAAAGGAAGATTAATTCCACTTCACACAATTTTTTAAAAAGTCACTGGAGATTGTTTTTGTCTTTATAAAACCATTTACCTGAAACCAGATACTTGGCAGGCTTCTTATCTTTAGCTTCCTGCATTAGCATGTTGTTCTGGAGATAATTCTGATATCATGTAAAAGGCTACAAACCTTTTGCAAAGACCTGACTGTTGCTAGAACAAACAAAATGCAAGATTAGGCAATGGCTGGAGGCAGTGTGGTGAGCCACCTTTTCTTCCACGCAGGAGGTGGACAAATTGTATCCAGAGGACAACTAAAATATTCCTTATTAGGGATAATGGAGAAAGGAGAAGGCCAGCTGCACCAATTTTCTGTGGTACATCAGGTTAAAATCGTCATGGAAGAAAAAAATGACAGTCACAAAGTTAATAATCCAGAATATGAGAGAATTAAGATTTTGTTTAAATGCTTTGATAGTTTTTCTTTGTGTACTCCAGAAGACTCCAGCTTTAAACTATAGTAACTTTTTTTAAAGTCAGTTTGATCATTCCAGAACTATTTCACTCTTTCTCCATTTCTGGCTGGATCAGAGTAGGCTTTTGCCTATCACCACTGTGCAGGTGCCAACATAATGTCCTATCCTTTCTGATTCTTTACCAATTTATTTTCAGGTGTATCCTCTGAACACACATCCAGACTTTCCACATTAGAAATAATCATTCCTCAAAGTCTGACAGGCAGAGAGAAACATCCCCCATTTTCTCATGAGGTTTGTTATTCTGATTTTCTTTTTTTCTGATTGTTGCTGTTTTTCAAAACACTGTCCTACATTACACACACATACAATGGATGGTATATAGACACTTTTGTAATGAAATGTGCCTCACCCTCTCTTCTGATTCTTAGTGTTTTCAACTAGTTTTAAGTAAATTTGTTCCTACAAAGGCCTGTGATTGTACTCTGAGTACCTTCCAAACTTCTAATCCTATTAATGACCTTGTAAGACAGAAGTGAGAAGGGACATGAAGAATATTTTCATTTCTTCTGAATCAGATTAGATGTTGAACTTGAGCTGACATCCATGTTGTCCATGTTGTGATCTTTGGATAATAACCAGAGGATTTCAGCCATGTAGCACCCAAAGGATAAAAATGGTCCCACGGCGTGGCACAGGTTAAAAGATGAGTTAAAAGAGAAACTTGAGCCCTAATTCTTCAGTTCTGAGGTAACTTACCTTTGTGCCAGATCCGGAGTTCATTTACTGAAGTAACTGTGAATGAAACAGCATTAGTCATCTTTGAGCAAACCAATTAGGGGATAAAAGACTGGGAGTCGTTTATCTGATTTACATAAGGAGTGTCACAAAGCATGATGTGGTACGTAGCAAAGGGTGCGATCATGGACTGTGCCCTCCTGTCTAAATGAAAATATAGAGTCATAGAATTTAAACTTTACAGAGGAAAGAAAGTTCACTTTACTGCTGAGAGTTTGAAATATGGAAGCCCGAGGGATAGGAATCTGTGGTTTTTTACTTAAAACATACACAGTAGTTGGGCCTCTCTTGTCAAACAAAACATGGAATTAACAAAACCGAATAGATAAAGCACCTAATTAAGTGCTATCTTTTGTTCTGTTTTCAGGAGCATTCAGATGACAATCTTTCTTACTCAGTTAAAACCAGAAATGGAACATACCTCCTAAAGCTGAAGAAAAATAAGTATGTGATAGAGTTCTAAGGAAGTGTCTTGTTTCAGGGTTAGTTGCAGACAGACAAGCATTTTTATACTGAAAAAATTCAGAAGAAACCATTTAAATGGCAGATTTTAGCAACTGCAAAATAACTCTGTAAAATAGTGTTAACTATTAGTGTTATTGTGTCTTCGTTATGGTAATATCTTGCAAATAGAAGGGAATAATACTTTTTCTAGCTGTGAAGAAATTAATTTTGATTAATTTTTTATTAGCAGTGCAAGATAGAACATTTCAGAAAATCCTCAGGGAAAATTAGAATTCACTTCAATATTAGTTTTTTATTAGCAGGGCAGAAGGGTTTTAGCTGTGTTGTATTTGAAGAAATTTTTCTGTTTCTCTTGTTCCTCATTCCTGAGCCTGTAAAAAGCAGATCCTTATGCAACTGAATCTGCTTATATTCCTCTCTATGGATATTTTAGTTAAAATACATAATAATTAGTTTTAAAAAAACCTTATTTTCCAAAAACTCCAGCTCGTTTTAAAGTATTTTGTTTCATGTGCTTGGATTTCAATAATAATTTAGCATTGAGTGTGCTGCTAACAGAATGTAGCACTTACCAGGACTCTTGACTTGTTTCTACATCATGAAAAGAGCAGTAGTTTATTTTTGTTTCCAGAAAACTTCTTAGTGACGACTTTAAGCTGTACACATACGAGAAAAATGGGAAACTGCAGGCAACACCATCCAAAAATGAGGTATTGTACATAATAAAACTTCCCCTTTGTGTCAGAATTTTCTCTGAAAAACCAAGGAAGGTAAGAAAAAAAATATTTGCTGGGAATAAGATTTTTGTGAGTTTTCACAGTGGAGCATTTCTGTTTAACAGTTACCAGTGATCTAAACGTGAGGTTCATGAGGGACTGGGCTGTTTGTGGGATGCAGCAACCCCGTTCCCCAAGGTGTGAAAGGATTATGCCAAGCCTGAATTTCAGCCACCTTTGCATAGTATACAATTTAAGGTACAATGGCAGCATCAAAGCTCAATAGTTTTGAAATCCTGTACCAAACAAGCCTTAAAAATACTTCTAAATTTAATTTCAACTTCTAACTTCACATGAGCTCAGTGAGACTTAATTGTGTGGTTTGTACATGAAAGATCTTCTCAGAGCAGCCTTTGAGAGGACTCAAAGAACAGGAGGAGCCATGTAGATTAAAATATTTTTATCAAAGATGGTGATGGGTTAAACTATTAAAACTGGCTGTGTTCTAGAACCAAGTAACCACAGGCTACTTTAGGTACTCATGTCAAGGGATATTCTCCTCCAAGAAGGTCAGGATTATTTTCCAAGTAAGGAGCTCTGTAAATTTCTAACAGCCAGCCCTGATGTCATGCAAATAACATGGTTAGTTAGAAAATAAGTTTGCAGTTGAAGGCAACCACCTTGTTGTGTCACTAATTATGTGGGTTTGTTGCGTCACTAATTATGTGGGTTTGTTGCATTTCAGACACACTGTTATTATCATGGCACTGTTGAAGGAATTGCTGACTCCACACTTGCTCTTAGCACATGTGATGGCCTTAGGTATTTCCTCTTCCTATTTTTTTGAATAATTCACCTTTTGTTGAAGCTGAAACTCATTACAGGTTTTATAGTTTCCCTCAACTCACACTTTTTTCCCCTTTTCCAAAATTCCTTCACAGAAAAAAGATAATATGAGAGAAACCATAATAAATATAAGCAGAACCTGGGCAAGAACTGAGGCTTCTAGTACTTGATGTAAATGTCGTGACCAGAGATACCTTTTTAGAAAAAAACCCTTATCTTGATGAAGCTTTTGTTGAACTTAAAACACTCCTGAAAACAACTTTGTCTTATGAATGGGCACATTTCAAAAGACAAACCATTTCCATGAAAAAATTTTGTCCAAATTTGAACCGATTTTTTGTGTTGCAAATCCAAGAAATTACAAATGGGATAAAATTCACCCATGTATCCTTCAGGTGAAGTTTCACAGAGAGATGTCACTCACAATAAACCAGGATACATCCTGGCAGTCTTTTAAATGAATAGAGATAAGCAGTGAAAGGGACCCTTTGCATCAGCTCTGTACCCACAATCCAGACTCATTTACTGACAATTTGGCTTAATTCTCTTTTTTTTTTTCTTCCTTTTCTAACTGATTCAAGAAGCCCATGCTTGTTGAGTATTTTAAATAAGTTCTGTTTTGTCTTTTATTGGGCATTTGAACTTACCTCCATATTAATATAATTTAAAATAA
>WAAE01004025.1:0-28470 GCA_013400495.1 Nicator chloris | reverse complement strand
ATTAGGTATTATTACCTCATAAACCACATTGTTCATATTCAAAATCATTTGTTCTAAAATGTGCAAACTAAGAGTCATATATGAGAATATCTACAACAAAGGGTTAAGTAAATCATTAGCACTAATTTTCTGAAAGCTCTTAGGCACGCAGGCAAACATACACTATAATAATTTGTCTAGTTCACCTACTATGCAACCTAGGAACATTGTCCATCAGTGATCCAGAAAGAGGGATTCTGATGCTGATTAATCTTCTACTTCCCTTTGCAAGAATGATAGATGCTCAATATTTGTAACAAACCCAAAATTTGTGCCAGGTGCTGAAATCTCTTAAGTGAGGTCAGAAGTTACAAAAATGACCACAAGATCCATACAACAAGCAATACCTCAGACATAGCTGGTGGCATCACTCTTGTTGAACAGACCTGTTACACACACCACTCAGTGAGTCTTCAGGTGTGTTTTCAAAGTGGCTAGCCCCTCCAGTGCTGGCACTGTAGCTGTGGCAGCCCAGAGCTGCCCTGGCTCCCTGCTCAGGTGCTTTGCTCTGTCAGACCCTCATATTGCTCCGTATTACCAGCAACTGGCACTAACTTTCACAGTTAACTGGAATCTGGAGCTGCTTGCCAAAAGGCATGTCCTTAATGGCTGTAGCAATTACCTGGGTGTGCAATAAAATGCTAAACATGCATACTGTTCCATGTCTAGAAAATTCTATGAAAAACAACACAGTGAGCAAGCGGCGACTCCCACACCTTGATAGTACTTTATGTTATCACTAGATAGCATTCAAATGAATTAAAAATGCAGCTATTTCAAGTAATATGGGGGAAATAAGAAATGTATTTAATTTTTTCAATATGAATGCAAACAGAAGAAAAGTACAGCCTGCTAACATACAACAAAAATGCAGCACAGTGCTAAAATGTGCTTAATGATAAAGTACAAAACCAAAGAACGATAATTTTACATGGTAAAACATTGCAGTTGGCTTCAACTCACACTTGCCGGCTGATCACTTTATCTGTCTTTTAAAATGGATCACAACTCTTCTATGCACAATTAAACAACAATCTCCATTTTTCACACAACTACTTCACATTCTATAACATTAAATACCCCTCTGAATCACCGCCTTGTTTATAGAGTATCTGCTAGCTCTGCATGTCTGGTTGCTAGATATCAAAAGGCCATTTTAAACAATAATATAAGCATTATAAGCATTTTCTGCAGACACTGCATAGGCATTAAGCAACACTACATATCCAGAATACAAATAAGCATAGTAGGCCATTCAAAGTATCACATATAGCCATGAAAATCATACATTATCACCTCAAATAGGACAAACAGAATTCTCATCCTGGCTTTGACCAGCACTGCATTAAACACAGTAAGCTTCATTGCACGAAACATCCTTTCAACACAGTGAATGGCAGCCTGTGAAGATTTGATTTATATTTGGGTTTGACCTGTTTTAAAATGAATGAAAGGCTGATGCCAGTGACTTGCTGCAAATGCAGTGACATCCCCTCAGAGATATCAAACCAACCACTGCATCGAATAAAAATGATACCACTGTCCTTTAGAAATCAACTGGAACTGTGTAACACCATAGAAACATTTTACACGAGTGAACACAGTGTTTTGTAAAAAATACATGGACACAAACAGGAATTATATCCAGTAAATGACAAATACAGAAGACTCCTGACAATACTTCTATTTTTAGAGTAATCTGTAAAATTCTAATTGCATTGCATTGCAGTGATGGTACTTACTGTAGCAGTATCCAAACTAACACAGCACACTCAAGTATCTCAAAAAAAACCCCAAAACAACCTCTTTCCATGGGACACAGTCCTTCATGGAATGTACTGCTCCAGTGACCCCACAGGCTACGGGTCCTGTGATAAAATTTGCACCTGGGTGGACTCCTCTCCATGGGCTGCAGCTTTCTTCAGGCCATCTCCACCTTTTCTTGGTGTGGAGTCCTGCACAGGCAGCTGGAGGATCTCTGCTCCACCATGGACCCCCCATGGGCTGCAGGGGCACAGCCGCCTCGCCATGGGCTGCACCACGGGCTGCAGGGCAATCTCAGCTCCACTGCCTGCAGCACCTCCTGCCCCTCCTTCTGCACCAATGTGAATGTCTGCAGGGCTTTCCCTCACACCTCTCTCTGAAAGCTGCTGCCCAGTGGCTTTTACCCTTCCCTAAACATGCTATCCCAGAGGTGCACCAGGAGCTCAGCTGTGCCCAGTGCTGGGTCCAGTGGCTGTGTCCAACACGGGGCATCCCCAACCTCTTCTCACAGAGGCCACTCCTGCAGCCCACACCGTGCCAACAGAGTAATCTACTGTTTGGGCATATTCTTCTGAAAACACTTCTATTGGACTACAACTAGAGGGCTTACAGTTAGCTGTAGTTGTAAATCTGTACTGTATAAACACATTAATATCAAACTGCTGTGACTGTTCCATAGGATAATGCAAGATGGCATTAATAATGACTGTTTATGTAATTACAGTTGTGAATACTATTTTAAACACACGTTCTTGGAACAGAAAAACAAGGAGAAGACAGGCTGGGAAGTGGGAAGAGCCGCTCTTCCAAACACCATTTACTCCATCTGGCTCACAGGACACTTGAAATGGAAGAGCAGTGGATTAACAACATTAAGCACCTCCTGACAAATATATACAGAAATTCATACACGCCCTTACTTTTTGGGTCTATTTAACACAATTTCAGATTAATACTGACTCATTAAATGTCATGCTTACATTTACCAAGGAAATTAGAACACTGGCCCCCTACTAACTTCAGTGGTATCTACTTGTTTCTGCGCTACAGTAACAATCCAACAGAGACTGAAGTCCACTGTAAGAAACACTTCTGGGATATTTTTATTATTACTTTTGATACAGTTTAGTAATCTTCATTTACAACAAGATCTCAAATATTCACAAACATGTAAACTGTGTGTACATTAAAGCATGCACACCATATACATGAATCTCAGATGACATTTTTGTCCAACTGAAATAACATATCAAGCCAAAGTAATTATTTATCTGAAGTGCAGTTATGCTCTCAGCACTCTCATGTGGATTAAAAGAAATCAAATGTCGTAACTCGTGTGCTTCCCCCGACTGCCATCAAATTATACAAAATATTATATATCGACAGCAACTCATTCACTGGAGCATGTTGCCTGAAATTAGAAATGTTATGTGCATTAATTTTTTTTCCTCTGACAAGGGAGTACAGAACTGAGAGTTCTTGTTTCAGTCTAGTATTACAACATGGTTGCATAAAGCATTTTGCTTTCAAGCCAAGAATTCCACACAAACCATTAATTTAAGATTGTCTATTCATTATCATCTGAAGTTATTTCTTCCTAAATATGTAGCTCAGAAACTGCTGACAAACTACTTGAAATCATTTTTTAAGTGTATCACATAACCCTCTGGCTAAGGCTAACTGAAAACTAATTAAAATCATGAAGATGATGATTTGAACAAGAACAGGAAGAAACTGTCTAGATGAAATTATGAGGAAAAATTAGGTACCACTTGACTAAATCGTGCCGTTAGACACAGTGCTTCTCATTTGCAAAACATGAGCATTTCTTTCCCTCTCAGAGGGGTTTTTGACCTTTTAAGGCACCAATATCCTCAACCCTCCTCAGACTAACTCATTCATCTTCTGACCCAATGCTCCAAAATAATTTCTCTCTTCCTTTATGGGCAGAAATAAAACTCCCTAAACTGTAAATACAACTTGTTACCAAATTAAACAGTTTTTTACTAGATCATCAGATAAAAATAACTTCTGATAAAAAGACAAGAAGACAAATAAGAAACAAGTTGTATGTATCTGATAAATAAAATTAAATATATAATTTCCTTCTATAGACATGCCAGTCCCTAGTGTAGACTCCTGCCACTGAGGGGAAAAAAAAAATCTTCAAGCCTGTGGTCATCAGAGATGAGAACGGATTTCAATCTCTTCTATCTGCCAAGAAGACTGAACATCACATACCGACAACTGCTTTCACAAATCCAAGTGGGGAGAGTAATGAATGAAATTTGGAATAGAAAGACAATTCCAGTGGCATGACTGAGAAAAAGACTGCATATCTTGTCCCACTGGCCAAGACAGCTGATAAACTATGCCTGTTATCTCCAACTTGAGCAACAGTATCAAGCACTAATGAAACAGTTCAGAAAATGTTTAGCAGTATATGCCAAGACCACAGGATAAAAGCCAGTTTAAAAAGGAATTTGAAAGAACCTCCTTTATCTGGCTGGATGGACTCAATCTAGCATGATAATCCAAATGCCAGGACTCAGATAAACTGAACATCCATCTTAAAGTTGGGAGTCCTGCCTTTGCCAGAGGAATCCAAGTGTAAAAGGTACTTCAGCCATGAACCTTACATAAGATGTCATCCACAACTCAGGGCAACACTGGTAAAATCTACAGTGAAGAACACTGAAAATCCTTTTTTTTTTTTTACAAGTGAATGCTATCTAAGGCTGATTGTGCATATCACATATTAGTGCATTTATTGCTACACTACTGAGGAGTGCCTATGTTCGGGTTTTCTTTCTACTGTCACTTCTAAAGCTTCAAGTTGTCTATTTCCTAACTCCCTAACTCAAAAATTAGGGAGGAATATTTTCTCCAAAACAACAACTTTTGAAGAGATTTTATATAAACACCTCAGTACATTATGGGGCCTTTAAAGACCTCATTGAAAGGGATGTGAAATGCTAGGACATTAATCTGCAATGCTTTTAATTGTTATGGATATATTGATATAGACTAAGTTATGAGACTAATGCAGAAGTCCCACAATGCTACAACCAGTGATTTTATCTAGTGGTCTTTTGGTTTTGTCAAAAGGTGATAATAGTCACTTGAAGTTCAGTCTACAAAAGCCAAAGCAGATACGGAGCTGGTCCAGGCAATCATATCCCAGAAAATGGAGATCAGTACACAGGGGGAAGTCTTAACATGCCTAACTAAAAACTAGGAAAAAGAACAACCAGTAAATTTTAGGCTACTGAATAGTTTACAACCAGATTTTACATATTTCTGTGGGTAAAGTACTAAAGTAATGACTATATTACTAGAGTGAGTTCATAGTTCAGCATAATGCACAGATTGCTGCTATGGAACAAGGTCCAACTCCACACAGTTCAAAAAATACATTGAATAATAGTAGCACAACTATCTTTTAAGTTCAATGAGCAGAATATCATTGAGACTCTTTGTTTTAGGATACCCTTGCTTTTTCGCTCACCTCTTCTTCTCTCTCAATCTTGTTATAATAGATTGTGATTATTACATCTTCCAATGAAAATACCTAACTCTATCTTCCTCTTCCCTCTTACTAAGTCCTGTTTGCCTGTTCCTAGTACTACTTCAGATTAATTTTCACGTCACCCTTCTGTTTTCTTTTGGCCTTCCCCAATAATACCAAGTTTCTATTTCTTCTTTCTAACCTTTATACTCCCCACACAACAAAACCAAACCTTTGATTTGCAAAATGTCCCTCACAGAAATCACTTGGAAAATCTGAGTACTCCACTTCAACAGACTCAGATGAAGCAGCATTTTAAGAACAGCACTGCCAATAAATGCTGGACAAACACATAATCTAACATTGAAAAGAAACAAAGCAAAATAAAGACGAACCCGATGGCATCCCTTGACCCGAGGACGGCTTCATGGGCGCATTCACCTGATCCCAGTTGAGATCATCATCATCTGACTGACTGTAGCCACAGGAACTGAGAGGCTCATCAAAAGTGCAGCACCCTGTTAAAGAAACACAAAGGTAAAATTAAGGCATGCAGATAACAGATTATGAAGCTCCAATCCTAACACCACTCAATGCAGGCTGTGTAGTTTTTAAAAAAATTATTAGCTATCTACTAGTCTTCACTTTCTGAGAGGGCATAGAAGTTTATTGTCACGAAAACAAAACCCTACGGGTAAAAGAGCAAATTTAGAACTGCAGACAAATTTTCTCTCATGATCCAATCACCAGGTATCAAAAACAAAATAGAAAAATAAACAGCAGCAAAAAAAAATCAGAATATTAAAAGATGGCATGATTAACATTCTTCAGGGAAAAAAAAATATTCCATACCCAAGGACCTACATTTTAGAAAAAAAACCTGTAAGGGTGGGAACATCAGCTTTCATTCCTTACTTTCCAAGTAAGGGAAAACCTAGGTGCTCCCAGGTGTGCTGTGCTGGGAACAGGTACCAGCATGGCTGTTTGTGGGATCAGTGCCTCTGCCACAACACAGCACATCCACCTCAAAATGTCAATCTATGCTCAGTCTCAGAATCTCTGAAAGAAAAAAAAAATATTATTTCCTCTTTTTTTTTTCTCACTCTCTTCTAAGTAAATTAGAGAATAACAGGTTATAGAATCTCACAGTCCCCCAAGCTAAGGTAGGGAAAAATTAATGTCTCAAATTTAGGAGAATGGAGTTTAATGTTATCCACAAGAAAATGGATAAGTTTTGCTTTTTTTTCTGCAGTACAGAGGAAACTTCAGCTTTTTTACATTGTTATTATCTAACAGAAGACTAACACAGGGTTACAAAATTCTGTTTTATTTGATGTTTCACTCCAGTGAAGAATGACATCTTTCCTGTTTCAGAAAATAAATATAACTCTAGTCAGAGATATTTCTGTCCATATTAAAGGAAATTCTCCAGCTGTTCAAACAAAACTAAACTTTAGAGCTATTCATCATCTTTGCTATCTCTCCAAAGGCACAGTAGGCTTAGCCTTGCCAAGCTCTATTACTATAGGAAATAGAAAAAATCTAGCTTAAAAAATTATTTTTAAAATCTGAATTTTCCTAGAGCACTATAAATGGCATTACAGAATACCATATTGTAAATGCTGTTTTCACTAGAATAGAATTGATTTCTTCCCAGGGCTTAAAACCACAACACTTACCAAAAAGTAAAAGACAAAATTCCATTACACCTGACAAATACCAGCTAACTGAAGTCCAGCCTTCCTAATAACTAGTCCAAGCATATATTTGAGATTCATAGCAAGAACTTTGCAAGCATATCATCTTCAGTAGAAGTTATTTTTATTTGAAATAACTGAGAAATTTAACTTTTTCTTCTCTTAACAGTGAGAATATTACATTGGCCTTTCCAGACATACCATGTTTGCCCTGTCCTCAAATAGAGGTCATCCTGTACTAGTCTTTGTTCTAAAATATCTTTCTATAGGAAGTCTCCAATACATCTAAGTGTATGATGGAAATTGGCACCACTGGAAACTGCTGTTTTTCTGTACAAATTTAAGTGCAAAAGATTTAATTAGATAATCCAACGGGAACAGAAAACCCATTAAAAAACTCACAACTCCAAACTCCAACATTGTGTCTCAACATTACCAAGAGATATAAACTCTCTTCTGAAGTAAAAGAATTTCAGAAATACATGAGATTTTATAGAGTATATTAAATAACATCTGCAACATTTCCAGAGGGAGGGCTTAGAAATTTAGGCAGTAATTTACAAATTTTTTCTAGTACTTGAATTACTTGCACAAATATTACTTCAAACTTCACAAAATACACCACAAGCTAAGTTTCAGACATACAAGCTAAACATCCTTTGATATAGTCATGCTTTTTTATAAAAAGTAAAAATAAAAAAGAAAGGTAGTTTCCTTACCAAAGTACTGCTAATGATAATAGGACATTAAATTTAAACACCCAGTACACAATGTAGTCAAGCTTGGCAGAAAAATATATACCCAAATGGAAGTTGGCATAAGTCAGGGTTTATAATTCAAACCAGGACCAACGAATACATAGAACAGCTCCCACAGTTCATTACATCAAACGTATCTCTAGGGATAAGGAGCAAAATAGTATAAAGTGTTTTCTTCCTCAAGTCCAGAAGTCCAGCCAAGAACTGCAAAATATCCAATACTGGAAAAAGGGCCAGATTTGTGATTACAGATGGTTGATAAAGGCTTCTGCCATTCTCATGAATTAGGAAGATGTGAAAAACGTGGATAAATAGAATGACAGTTCTATTTGTCTAGACCATTTGTCTCTCAACACAGGATCATTTCTCACTGCTTGTTTTTCTTAATTTCTCTTGCAAGTCTATGGCTAAATCACACTCTCAGGATTTCTTTTTTTCCCCATCTTTGCCATTTACACCCTTCGTTGTATTGCTAATACTGTAACTTCATCAAAACGGATGTCAAATCTTCATGTCTGCTACAGGAAGGGTTTTAACTGAACTCCTTCAATTCCTGCCAGCCACAACTAATGAAGTTCAGCAAGTATCACTACAAGTAGTCAAGCTGCACAGTCACCCACCCAGAGAACTGACCAGCATACATTACATCTTTTACAGCACAAGATGTCAAGCCATGTTGATTTCCACAGCGAGACACTGAGGATAAGATGAATACTAATAAAGGCCTTGCACAACCATGACTTTTTGTAAAGTCTTTTGCAGATTGAAATAGTATACATGCCATATATAGGTGTTGGAAGTAAAGGCAAGCTTGTAACACAGAACATCTTAGTGGAACAAAACGAACAACAAAAAACCTGCTTAGCCAAATCAGCCAAGAAACAATGACTGTAAATTGAGAGCCATCAAAGATCCTAGTGGCTCACACCAACTCCTGGAAGTACCGCCTCTCACATCTGACCATACTACAAGATGAAGTTCTTTAGAAATAGGTCATTAACTTTCGAGAAACCCCTACATTTGCCTCTACTGAAGCCCTCCTGGCTGCTACTGCAATCTATTTTCTAGTCATGGTCCTCTTACTGTGCAAAGTTTTCAGCTCATGAAAAGGACCCATGGGATCAACAAGGACTGGTAAAATCTGAGCAATCATCATGTCTTTAATGTCTCTCATCATTGCACTGTTTTGAAACACGAGCCACTGCCAAGACAGGCCGCTGTTTATAATCAACCAGCTCACTTGAGAAATCTGCTCGTTTTTGGCTACTAGAATTGATAATAACAACCAAAATACATATTGGTTGTTACTCAGTTTAATCAAGCAAAGCAATTTCCCTGCCTGTTATACTGACACCACAGTTTGGATGGCCAGACTGTATTTTAAAGGATGAACTCTATACTGACTAAAATATTTATAAGTAAAACAGAAGATACATATCCCATTAAGATTCTTCGGCTTGTGCTGCATTTTATAGATATTTTTGGATTCCTAAGGGAAACGGAATTGACAAATGCACAAGATGCAACACAGTCTATTACACCCTATGGTTCTTTCAACTGCAATTATCCCTTTAACCATCATGAACTCAGTTCAATATAACTATGCCATTGTCTGAGTGTACTCCTTTTTGGATGCTTCAATTTTAGCTGGCTAAATTACTTTAGATCTTGAAAAATTTATGAGCTTAAACAAGGAATATAATTTAAGATGAAAGTAACCAATTAAAGTAAAAGGGATAAAGAATACACTCTACTTTTCCTAATTTGAATAAAGTTTTATTCAAACTATTTTGGGTTTTACAGACTCTTGACATCTCTTATGAAGCATTCCCAAAGAATACCTTAGCAAAAAGTAGGATACTACAAATCCTTTAAGTGACAAAAAGTAACATAGAAAAAAGTTCAAATTACACTGGGCACTGCTTTATTTCTGTTGATTTTATATACTTCAGAGACCTCATATCAATAGGTACTTTCCATCAAAAATTTGCTGCCAAGTGTACAAGTGCTAAAACTAGTGATTTTTGTGAGTGCCAGTGCTAGCACTAGCAGGGAACATAAGTGCATACCAGAACTGATGCAATGTCCCTGCTTTGGGATAAAATCAATTTTTTCTTTGCAGTAAAGCCCTATGGTTTCTCATCTGCCATAGTACCATGAATTCTGCTGCAGAATATGTGAACACAGAAGATAAGTTCACTGAATCCCCCATTTTCCTAGTATTCTTCTTTATCTATTTTAAAAAGTATTCTGAATTCTGCTGTCTCTGTTATTTTTGGTTTCATACTGGAAAGGGGGTTATGTTGATTAACTCTAAGTACAATGTAGCTATACTTTGAAATAAAAATTAAAACGTTGATATCTGATCTGAAAGCTGGGACACCTAGACCATATTTCTTATCAGGAGGCTTGCATACTGCAGGGAAAGAGATTCATCTCCTATTAGGCAATCTGTCTTCCCTTTCTGTCTGTAACAAAAAAGAAGCCTCTGCCCAAACCAACAACATAGCATTCCTCAGTCGACTGCATTCCCTCCTGTCCTCACAAACATGCTTGCATCCCAGGGCAATGGACCAAGCTCATCACCTGAACAACATACCAAGGCAAATGAAAACTGAACTGAAAAACCGTGACAAATTACAATTGTTAAGATACCATGTATCTTAACAATTGTAGTAAGGATGAGTCAGCTTATTCTCAAGGGTTACTGCTCAGGACAATCATCCTATCCAGACACACTCATGACAACAGAACACCATCTGAGAAACACAGCATTAGGAAAATGGGATCCTGTGCCTCTAAGCTGACAAACCATCCCATCAGAGAAGGAAGAATTTCTCCTTTGGGGGGAGATAAGGAGTCATAAAGAGGAAAATAAATCATTCTCAATTATAAACTCACTAACAGAGAAAGCAACAGTGGGAATAAATGTACAATTTTTAACAAAAAAAATGGAACTGCTGCCTGTAAGCCTGTATCACAGGTCTGGAATGCTGTACAATTTTTACTATAGATGGGGTGATGACAGAAATTGCCTAGTTCAAAATCATTTGCTTCTCTGAAATCAATAAATGGTTGAGCCAATAAAGGTTCATGTAAACTAACTTCAGCTAGGTAAATGGATGGTTTAAAGAACTTATTAGAAACTGAATATAGTGGTCTGCTGGATTCTACTTTGTGTGTAGATTCTCGGCAAAAAAAAAAGGCTCCACCTGGCCTTTCAAAGGTGTTACAGTATTACATGTTGAAAGGACTTGGCAAAAATGCTAGTTCAAAGATAGCCAGTAAAATAAACTCTTCTCTATGTACCTCTGAAGCACACACAGAGATGCTATGTATCTGCAGTGACATACGTGCACCAAAAATTCTTATCCAGGCTTCACAAGTAAGCTTTCAACAGTGGGTAGTCTCTTTTAAAATGGAACATTTATTTTCTCTCAAAATACACCAAGGTTTTGCGTTTTTTTTTCCTACAAAAGGCAAGTGTTCAGGACTCTAAAATAATTCTGTAATCTGTATTACTGGTCAGGGAGCCTGCAAATCCATGTGCTGCATGAAGTTGATCTCATTTAAAACACTATCTACATTTTGTCAAGTCTACATATGCATGGAGGTAAGACAGAAGAGTAAAAGGAAACAGACTTTAGAATTAAAGACCTTTTCTGATTGTGGCTGTGCTCAGAATGGGTTTTAAAAAAGGTAGGTAATAGAAGAATTGTCTAAAAAATCTCATGAGCCAGACCAAAGATCATGAGGTAAAAGTATGTATTTAGGAACTAAGAAAGTCTGATATTAATTCGGTCCGTAAGGAAGAAAAACAGACAAAAAATTATCTAAAACTGTGCTAAGACTTGTGGAGAAGGTGGGACAAGAATGCTAGAGAACTCCTAATTTATGGACACCATTCCAGCAGTATCACAGGTGATGACATGACAGCATACAAAAAAAAACTTCAGATAAACACTTACAGCTGTTATTTAACAGTCTTCAAAGCCTCATCACATGTTCATAAAACATTTACAGTTGTTCTCTCTCTTCTCCCTTCACTTACCTGATAGAAACTGAATGAACATGAATGTCACCAAAAATGTTTCAGTTTTGGTGACACAGGATAATGTAGCAAAGCTGAATTTTACAGAAAGCATATTTATCAGTTCTAACTTCCCCCAGAAACCTGCCTGCACTTAGGCAAATAAAATGGTTTTTAACAATTACACTTGCCTAATACGGAGAATAATTCAAAATTTGGGTTCCTGGACTCCACTGAAAAGCCCTGAAAAAAGTTTCCTCTGAAACTGCAGTTAAACTCCTCTGCGCTACTGAAACATAGAAAAAGAAACCACTCACCAAAGCAAGACAATGAATAAAGGCTCTTAAAATAAAAACCATCCATCTTGTGTAAGCAAATACAACCCATGTATTTGTGTCCTTTTTGTATCAGTGAATATTTATGAGGCCCATGGGAAAATGGGTGCACATTAATACTCCATGAGCAAACTTATTTCTGGCATTATTTAATGGCAGGGTGTTTGATTTCACAATATTAGTGATAGCTCCTCTTAATGTATGGCATCAATTATACAGGCTAGTGCACATCCATGCTTACATACACAAATTACAACCCTGCTGCAGCTGTCATTAGCTAGGACATCTATAAAGAGAAATACTTGGGTGTTCAATCCCATAAAGAACGTATGGGATTATGTAGAAATGTATTATGGAGACCCTATTTTGAGAAGTACAATTAAAACAAGCATATGTGCAGAAGTCATCAGATTTTACGCTTTAGTTAAAGGGAGGATATCATGCAGGGTGTTAAAACTAAGAGCTACTCTTCTAGTTTGACATGAGATAATAGTAAGAGACATTTCTTGTACGAATAACTACTACTGACAAATTTTAGTGGCTGTTGGACTGAGGGGGTTGGTGGGACTTTTTTGTTTGTTTTCTTTTTTTTTGATGTGTATTTTTGTCCTTTTAAATTACTAATTTAATGCTTCAATCAAATTCTAGATTAGGGAATTTTCTTTACAACTATATGTTATGGTAACTTTCTTGAAAAAGCCTTAACAAAGAAAGCTCCATACGAGAAGTACTTTGGAAAGACTTTCCAAGAACAAGAAGTCCAATTTGTAACATCTTTTTAACCTACAGATGTATGCACCTTATTAAAAAGATAACATTGGGCATACCAGTTGCAAAAGGGAGACAGGTGATCTTCATTTTTATTGCTGAGTGAATGTGATGAAATCCTGGACTGTGGTCAAAACCACTACAAAAATGAATAAATAAAAGGCAGATTTCCCATATGTTTTGCATCTTGTTTATCACAAATACAGGACAAAAATGTGCTTCAAAACGCAAAAAATCTCTTGAATAAACAGCCTGAAACATTCCAGCACAAAGCTTTGACCTACAAAAAACTAACAAAAAGAACCTTCTTCACATACTTAAAATAGAATTAAAAATTAAAATTATACTCTGGCAGTGGAATAAACCAGCTGAGAAAAACAAAATTGCAACTGCACACCTATTTCATGTAGTTTATACCACAGAATTCATTTTATTTATTTTTATAGCTACCATCCAGGAGTGCACAAAACCCCTTTATTAAACATGTAAAAGCATTCAGTCATCCTAGCTGGCAAAGACAGCAGATGCTAGAGAACAGAGATATGGGAGACTAGTAAGGACATGGTCAGGAGGGTGGGATGCACACAGTGCATTCACATATACAGAAAATCATCATTAGGCATGTTTTCATTTGACACCATGCACCAGGACCTCTTAAAGGATTTGAAACGGCACCGCTGTTTGGGAAATCTACAACAAGTGAATCTACAACAAGTTTTACCAGTCAAACCCACAACAATGTCTCTACTCTTTCCTAGGGAAGAAGAGGGGTGATTTTCAGTGCAGCCCCTGGACCACACTCCCCCTCCCAAGTACAGCTTTGAAGCAACAGTCTGCAGCACTTCACCTTGCTGTCAGCTGAGGAACAAAACACATACCACAGAGATCTCTCTTCCACTCAGCATCTATTTGTGATTTCTTACACTGGCAACAGATGCTTCCCCTATTAATTTAATTATTATGTAGAATGCCTCTAACCTTTTCCCATTTAGATTTTATTGCAATTTTATCTTCCCTTCTCTTTTCAGTATACTGAGGAGAGATCCATCACAAAAATATGCCCAAGCACGTGCAGATGCAAGGAAAGAGAAAATATCTAAACACAGTAAGAAATTACTAATGTGATTTCACTCTTTCCTGGTTTCATTTGCTCCTTGAGAGCTGCCAAGGCCTAAAGGCAAAATCCTAAGTTGTGTCCTTAGGTGAAGTGCTACCCTGACAAAGAGTAAACTCAAGAATCACTCACCATTAATCTCTCAATGTGGTATTTACAAGGGATGTAAACAGTTGTTCTGATCTGTCAAAGATAAGCAAATTCCAACAAAATAAGACAGCTGTCTACTCTCAGTAGTTTCAGTAGTTTCATACTAATTCCTTTTTTTTTTTAACTGATTATCCTAAAAACTGCCTAGTCCTTTTCATTTCACCTCACCCAACCATCCCAGCATTTTATAATTCACTGAAACAGCACAGTAGAGCTGTCCCAGAAAGATTCATCCAGGCAAGGGGAGAGAAGAGCCGGGAAAGGCATTTGGAAAGCACCACAAAATTGTACAAGTGGAAAACAATACAGAACTGCACAGATTATATTCAAGAAAAAAAAAATCATATATAATGGAAAGTCCGAAGCAAAACAAAATGCAATTCAGAAGGAAGGAAAAACAAGGTGGGGAGACCTACTCCTTTTTTCCATTCCAGCTGGAAGAGATTGAAACATATGCCTTGCAGCCAAAATTTATCATAATACAGGGTCTGCTCATCCCAACACACTATTTAAAACACAGTATAACCTAAGAAACTTACGATCATCAAGACTGTGATTATGAGATCATACCAGACCATTTCTCTCACATCTGTTCAGGAAACAGCATATTAGATTTTCAGTTTGTCATGAAGACAAACCTTTTCACGCTACATCCATCCTAGGGCTCTGGGGAAATACAGCCCAATAAAAGACAGTCAAAGACCTCTTCCACAACCAGTACTGCGAGCCATTCAACTCGTGAAGCCATTAAATTCCTGATCCCAGCGGGATCTGTGTTTCGCTAAGGCACTTTTTAATAACTTAAAAACAGCACTTCTTTCTTAAAATGACTAAAATCCAGCACCTTCATTCTTCATTAAAAATTGTGCTATTCAATTCCCCCTGCAAAGTGTTTCCCCATGTTGTAATGGATAGGCAGGAATGAATGGATGTGAATGAAGGCAAACATAAGTAACACACTGAGCAGCCGCTGTTCTTTTGTCCATGGCTGTGCCAAGAGCACCACAAGTTTTCACGAAACAAACAGCGATCAGCTGCATTTCATGCTATGAGAGTATGAAAAAAGGATTATGTTGCTTCAACACATTTATCACATAAATTTACAATTTCAATTGAGCCAAAGGACACTTGTTCTGACTGAACAAACCAAACCAAAGTGTTACTTCCCAGGTCAATGCGGCTTTGTTCATTTGTTGTCTTCCAGCATTAGGTAAATGGACACACATTGACAAACAATGCTTATTTTCTTACAGACTAATGAAAACCTGTGATATATTACTTTAACTACTGTGTAACAACTGTGTCTGTTAACAGCAGTTTATATCTGAATAAAAAGCAAATAAGGTAACTTCTGATTTTAAAGCCCAATATCATTTTCTAAAGTTAATACATACAACAGTGTAAAACAGTTCAAAGTCTTGATTAGGTAAAAGCCATCTCTAAGGCAGTAGACCCACCACAAACTTTAAGATGCCATAGCTGACGGCTATTTCAGATACAATATCCTCAAGGGGAGCCCCAAGACTAATTTCTTCCCCAGATTTCACAGCTTTTACGGGCAGCAAATAATGCCTCTGAAGTTATCAGACAGCAAGACTGAAGACAACCTGTTTTATAAAAATACAATTTTGATAGCTGCAAGATTAACTATTATTTCATCCTACTATCACGACATTCTGAGCTGAGTAGATTTTTGGGTTTGCTTTTTTTTTCTCCCTTGATCTCATCAAAAAGCTACTATAACATGCTATTTATCTCTACATAAAGGGATTTCTTTGAGAAACCTGACAGCAGTCTTCTCATCTGCCAGTTGAGTGAGTTGAGCTTTTAAAATGTATCTTCACCTTTAAACTCTTCAAGCTAAAAAACACAAGTGTACTTGAAGCTCAATCATTCTCCCCAGTCCTACTCATTTTTAATGAGCCACTTGTCTTTAAATCTCCCAGCAGACCCCACAAAGCAATCCCAAGTGCTGTGAAACCAATGCTTGATGCTTCTCCAAACCTCTGTCTTTTTGAGCCTGAAATCTTCCTGCTAAAATCATATGGGACTGATGGGCCATTTCAGTCAAACCAAATTTCACTTATTTATCAGAGGCCTCCACTTAGAAACTCTGCTGTGGACTGCTTGTAGACACAATCTGTTTCCAGCTTTTACCTTTAAAAAGGATTTAAGCAGTCAATCTCATATCATTATAAATCCAACATGCATTACTTGTCTATTGATTGTGAGAAAATAAAAGTTTGAAGCTTGATTTCAGGGCTAATCTTTCCATTTGCTTGATGAGTTCTGTAGTTGTTAGAGAACACTTAATGCATCCTGTTATACTACAGCATATTAAGCTTGGATGAAAAATACTATTTACAACACAGCTCGAGCTTTAAGTAAAGAACAAAGGCAGTGTTAGCTTTGCCAGTCTCAAGAGGTTTTTCAGCTATGCCACAATTAAAAACAGAAAAAAAAACCCTAAACATTTCTTTATACTAATAATGTTCAGATGAATTTTATAATTCTTCTGCCCCATATATAAGANGAAAATTATATGTAAATTTTAAATCAGACATTGAAGCTCCTGCAGCCCCTGTCCTGCCTGCTAACCCAATCCTGCCACTCTTTTTTTTGCTGTTGTTGTTTTCCTTTCTTTTAATATCTGTGGGTTTTCCTTCAGGTGAGAAAGGCTGTTACTCATTTTGGTTTTCTCTTTAAAGTCCCCAGTCTTTTTAATGTAGGCATTTTCCCATGCAGCCAATGTTAAGTGCTACAGACTTCAGTTCTGTGATACAATTGTTACTTCTACCATCATCGATACAGCTCTACTCAATCAATAATTCAGGAAAATATTCATCTCTGTATTAATTACCTCTGTCATTACAACTCTGTGACTGGATGAAGGAGAGCAGGACCTCCACCTGGAGGTTTTTACCTGTGCTGCTCTGTGAATTAACCTGTAGGAGGTGTCACAGTGATGAACCAGTCAAAAACCTCCAGCAGGCAACTTCATCACATGGGTAATTAGTTCACTACATCAATAACGCCTCCAGTCATTAGCAGAGCTAAGGCTGAATCCCAGGTCTGGTTGCTAAATTCAGACAGCACAACAGGCTTTAACTGTGCCACAGGTATAAATAACTTCCTATTTTTAAATGTAGTTAGCTACTGCTTTTTTTCCCTTGGTTTTGGTCATTATCTCTTGCAGTAAATTATATTCTATTTCATTCATCACATCTATAACCTTCTTTCAGAAGGAAAAGAATTAATTACTTTTAGAAACCGCTGGTATTTTCACAAGGTCTGATCAGCTACAAGAGAGACCCACGCTTGACACTGCTGAAAACATTACTTCTGCAACAATGACATGCCCAAGCTTAGATGACCCAAGGAGTGAACTTCTGAACCTCCCATGAAGCAGAACAGGGCTCTATTACTACACTACCAAGATAAAATAATTACTTTCAATTCTTGCCTATAAGAGGATTAAGTCAGTAGTAAACTCACTTAAATGTTGTACCGTAACAAAAAGAGAAATTGAGGCCACACAAATCTTCAATCTACTTTCTAACCTTGCTGAAACAATTTCAGGTCTCTGTGTGAGTGACTGTAATCATCTGAGTATGAGCAAATTCAAAAAACTGCCACGTTGATTCGAATTCTTTTTTGCTTTCCACTAATTTGTGTTCCATGCCTGATGAAAGGGATATTTCTTCCAGGCTGTAATGCTGGAACAAGCACCTCTGATCCCTTGAGAAAAATGTCTGATATTCCTGGAACACCAATATGTTACACTGGGAAGGTCATGCCCTCTCAGTTGCCAAAGTTTGGTTCAGGAATAAAAATAGGAATAAAATTAGGAATAAAAACATAATAGCTAAATGTATGCTTGTGTCTCCAAACAGTATAGATCAGGATAGCATCATTCATTTATAATAAATTAGGCTACCTCAGAAGTTTTAGGCTCAGTTATTTGAAAGTACTGATATAATATTACTATAACACTATTACTTGATATATATGGTGTATATACATACATTTTTACACATATTTTCAAGTATCTTCTTTTACCTTTAATTACTTATTAGTCATTAAAACACTTGAGCTTTTAGGGAAATTTTCCAATCTTTTCAAGTGCATCTCACTTAAACATTTAAAAATCCTTATAAAAGTTGTACTTGGTCTCTATATCTGACATAGCAAATAGGTCTAAGGATTTAAGTAGTCAGTAAGACTTGTGTGTCAAGTGACAACAATCAAACAGTTTGTAAGTATTTGTAAGTCTGGAGACTCCACAACCATCGTGGGCAATCTGTGCCAGACTTCTGTCACATCTTTCCGTTTCCTGATGTTTAGAGGGAACCTCCTGTGTTTCACGTTGTGCCCACTGCCTCTGCCCCAGTCACTGGGCACTACTGAATACAGCCTGGCTCTGCCCTCTTTGTACCACCCCTCAGATACTTATAGACATTGGTAAGATCCCCCTGAGCCTACTCTTCTCCAGGCTGTGCAGTTCCAGCTCTCTCAGCCTTTTATTATAGAGACTGAGACCATCCAGTCCACCATCTTTGTGGCCCTTCACTGGATGTTCTTCAGTACATTCACATCTCTCTTGTACTTGGGAGCCCAGAACTGGACCCAGCACTCCATCTTTGGCCTCACCAGTGCTGAGCACAGCAGAAGGATCACCTCCCTGGACTTGCTGGGAATACTCCTCCTAAGGCAACCCTGGATACCACTGGCCTTTACTGCAAGGGCCTGTTGTTGGCTCATGGTCAGCCCGGTGTTCACCTTGATCCATAGGGCCTTTTCTGCAGGGCTGCTCTCCAGCTGGTCAGATGCCAGCCTGTACTGATGTCAGGGATAATTCCTCCCCAGGTGCAGGACTTCACAATTTTTTGAACAGTTCTTTAGTGTATCAGCCACCTCTTCCAGTTTTGTGTCATCAGCAAGCTTGCTGAGGGTGTGCTCTCCCCCCTCATCCAGATCAGGTGCTGAACAGGACTGGACCCCTCAAGTCTATCACCAGTCACCAGCCTCCAACTAAGACTGCATGCCACTGACCATCACCCCTGGCATTTGGCTGCTCACAGTCTGCTCATTCAGCCTATACTCCCAGCTTCTCTGGGAGTTACAACAGCTGAGGTGGACAGTATCTGATGGTCTCTTCTCATCTGTTAGGCCAGTCATTTCATCATAGACGGTTATTGAGTTGGTCAAGAAGGTCGTCATGTTGGTCACTTTCCCTTGGTGAATTCATGCTAACTCCTCCTGAACTTCTTGTCCTTCATATGCCTGAAAACAGTTTCCAGAATTAGTTGCTCCATCACTTTCTGAGGTAAAGCTGACCTGCCTGTTGTTTCCTGGATCCTTTTACTTGCTCTTTTACACATTTGTTTTCCTCTAGCTCTCAGGCACCTCTCCCAGTTGCCATGATCATTCACAGGTTATGAAGAATGGCCTTGTAATGACATCAACCAGCTCTCTCTCATGCATCCCATTAGGACCACAGTTAGCAAAGGAACATCCTTTTCAACTCTCCAGATTTTCCAAATACTGACTCACATTATTCTCAGCCTGAATTTGTTTAGTCATTCAGGCTTTTTACTAGTGGCCTGCCTCAATTATTAAACAGCAGTTCTCTACAGCATGTGTCCAAACCTAGATCAAATCTTGTAAATATGACTTGCTGAATAGATTCTAGATTTACGTAATTTCAAAGGTGTGCTTCCAAGGACTTAATGGTTCAGAATAGTTCTTCCTTTGAGCTTCTCTGAGTCTGTGGCTGTTCATGAGTTGAGAAGCTGCATGAGCTAGATCAAGTATTCCAATGACATAATAATAAGGTCAAGTGTTCCTCCTGTTTCAGTTACTTCTGAGCACACATCATAAAGCATGGCTTCTGTGTCTTTTTCAACCACTGTCTCCTTGATGATGTTTCTTGAGGCTGGAGGCATGTCTTCATTTCTGTGTCAGAACATACAGTTCCACCTTACTAGATGACTTAGCTCTCCTCTGATCACTACTTACCATGGCACTAACCCTGCTGTCATCTGCATGCCTTTATCAGTAATGACTCTATATTTCTTCTTCATCACTAATAAGAAGGTTAAACACCATCAGATTTAAAATTAATCCTCAGAGGACCTCCAAGTACTCTACACTGATTACCTATTAACCACTTTCCTAAAGGACATTTGATGTACGCTGATGAATCTGTACCATTCCAATTTCTAAATCAACACGTCACATGGTACCAAATCAAACATTTTACAAATATTAAATGTCACACATCTCTGAAAAGTCAAACTTGTTCTCTCAAAACATCACGTTCCCCTGAGAAAACATCCATCTCTCAGAACTTTATGTCGAGTGAAATTACCTAAGAATTACAGATACGCAACACAGTTTATTCCCAGGCAGCCATGCTACTTTGCACCAAATTAATGTCTGTTGGACAGACTTGGTCATCCTATTCATTCTTTTAATGCTTTGTCTTACCAATTTTAAACAATTCCTAACTTACTTT
This sequence comes from Nicator chloris, assembly GCA_013400495.1. NCBI lineage: Eukaryota > Metazoa > Chordata > Aves > Passeriformes > Pycnonotidae > Nicator > Nicator chloris. The sequence goes on along the minus strand of WAAE01004025.1, from coordinate 7,790 downwards.
TTAATGCACATCCATCTCTTTCCTCCACTTCCTCTCCATTTTTGTAACCTATTTTACTTTTCCTCCTGTCTTTAACAAACATACACCAAACAACTCTATTATTGCAATTACTAATGTGCTACATATATTTTCTTCTACTTCTTCCAAATCCGTATTATTCCTGCTTCCAGAATTAGCTGTCAATGAATTATAAGAAAGAAATGTCTTACTCTCACAATAAACAAGCACATCAACACAGCTTCACAGATCTATGATGCTGGTACGTAAATTGCCAACAACAGCAGTAGGGACAATACCAGGAAATTCCTAATCTATAAAGGAGTTCTAAATTGTGAAGTATGGAAATTTTTTCACAGATCTATCCTTTCTTTAAAAATAAACAAAACCCCAACCAAGACTTAAAACATAAAATCAGAAAGCCAGATTTTTTTTTTATAGAACCTACCACTCTAAAACATGTCATGAAATTATCATATAAAGCCATACACTCAGAGTAGTGATGCAAAACAACCACCTATTGCAGAAAATATCCTCACAATCAGTGAAGTCACTGCTCTTTTTAAACGGCTCCACTAAGATGGATTGAGACTTTCAGGAACACACACATATGTCCTTTAACACAATTTGTTTTATTCACAATGGTAAAAAAATTGTGACATAACTCACCTGTGGCATGAATTGATTACCACCGTTCTGGGAAATATGGTGTTTTATTTAGAAAGGCATTGATAGGCAAACATTAGGGCTAAAGAAACAGAGCTAAACCAAACTAAGTAAAGGACTTAAACAAATGTTCATGGAGACAGGGAATTCTGCGCATGAGAAGTTTCAAGAGAAAAATTTATATTATGTTTTTATTCTTTAAAATTTAGGTGAGTAGTTGCAAGATGGATGACCAGTTTCACTGTTTTTAATAGTTTCTATACCTTAAAAGGTTATTTTATGGATGTAAAATTTAAACCATGGTTGACAAAATGCACCTCTGCTTCTCCACAGTTGTGAAAGTACTATAAAATAATGGATCTCCTTCCTGCAGAAAATTGCCTCATTTACAAGACAAGTGTCCCACACTTTATGCATACATTACATTCAGACATATTTCCCCATGTTCTTTAGCAGTTTTTCTTTCTTTTCTCCATGTAGCCTCAGCTAAGCCTGGGAGCAACCAAGAATTAATTTAAGCAACCAGAACGAGACAAAATTTGTATTTCTTATTTTTCTTAACTCTTCCTGGCACATTTACCTTCCAATGTTTTAGGGAAGTATTTTAGTCTAGCTTCAAATCCATTAACACTGTAGCCTTATTTAAGGTAAATGTTATACTAATACTATAGCAATTTTCCTCCTTCACTGATTTGCATCAGTAAATCTGTTTTTTGGTGCCAAAGGACTAGTGGCATCCATTCACACTCCACCCCCTGCATCTTTTTTTTTGGTTTTGGGGGGAAGTTGTTTTGTTTTGTAATTATTTGCTTCCCCATTAAGCATACTGAAGAAGTGGCCTACTCATAGTCCATCCTTGCAACCAACCATACTTCAGAGCCAGGTAGATACAGGACATGGGGGTCATGGGGATGTTGCATATTGACTCAGCTGCTCTCTGATCACATCCTTCCTTGCTAAGAGAAGGCACTAGGGACTCATTCTGTGCTTGCTTGCTGTTGATCTTATGACTTGTATATATTCAATGCCCAACCTCTGGTATTTTCTTTGCAGGGAACTAACCCCTGTGTTAAAATATCCTCAGCATTATGTGGTGCAACTGTCACTCACCAAACCTGACAAGAAAGAAAACTTGAGATCTTTTTTGGCAAAGCAAAGAGTAGTCACTGTGAAGGTCCACACCCAACAGACAAACAAAAAATAAAGCCACAAAGATGGCTTCACTATTTTAAAAAGGACGACTATCAAGCCTAGTTATGCATGAAGAGAGTTTCAAGATAACATCTCAAATTAACACTGTTGGAGGAGTTCCCACAGATGGCAGATCAACAACAGCTTCTGCACTGTAAATCCTTTACTAAAAACTGTAAATCCACGCCTTTAAGGCCCAACTCTCTGTAATCATCTTTGTTCATCTTTCACTACATTGCCAAAAGCCCCTAATTAGTATCATCTTAGGCTGCCTTTCACTGCTCCTCACCCTAATCATTTGACTAATTACTGGCACATAATCTCAGTGTCAGGTTAGAAGACATTTTTTGAATGAAGATAAGCACATGGAAGAAGTCCCTTAACTCGGGGGCATGGTAGATAGCCTGTGTTCAGCTTCAAGACAACCCCAAGTAGCAGGTAGGCAAAGCCATCAAACTTGGCTTAAGGGAAGGAAAGCAGGAAGAAATATGCAGTCACAGCCAACAGCAAATTCACAAACATGATAATCCACAAAGGCCAACAGTAAGAAGCTTTTAGTGGAGAAGGGAAAGACTGAAGTCTGAACATTCATTCTAGCATGATAGCAGAGAATGTGACTTTGGATTTTCAATGAGTTATACGAAGGAACACCAGCAAATTCTGCAGTAACTAAGGGAGGAGGGGAGGAAAGCATACAGGAGTGTTTTTTGCAAGGCAAGAAAAGAACACACCTGATTTAAGGAATATATGAAAGGATCAGGAGATTGTAAGCATGGATAACAGAAAAGAAAGCATCGGAGATGTACCCTAAAGAAAGCAACCAGAATAATTAACCAAGGAACATGGAAAGTGGAGGAACAACTGTGCAGAGAACAACACTTACGAGTTCCCTGTCCCCCAACTCAGCATAATGACATGCACTAAAGAGTAAAGGAGATAATGCAGGCAAGAGGAAAAGGACAGGGTTAGGAAAGGAATCAAGGCTCTTCTGCAAAGCGCAGACCTCACATCCATGCTGTTACACTGACCAGCAGCCATAGATGTGGATTTGTAGTACAGCCAGACTCTCCAAGTTGATGCTATTGGGTCCAATGGAAGCCACATTCTGATAGTTTAAAGAAAGTCTGATAGCCCTTAAATTGTTATATGTCAGAGCCTGCTACAGTAAACAGGGGATGAAGACTTAACTCTGCAGTTGGCAACCTGTTGCGACACCTCAATCTACAGAGTTCCAGACTTGGGCTGTGTCCAACAGCAAGCACATCCCACCCTGTGGCGTCACTACCAGGCACTGCTGTTCCTGCATCCTCACAATAATTTCAACCCACCTCTGGTAGGCTCCTCCACAGTGATGTGGTCCAGAAACAAGTGCTCACTCTAAGTCACCACATGCCAAGGCCTGGAAATCAGAGTTAGCGCACCATAATTTGTTTTCCATGGAAGTCTTTTGTGGTGTACCATAACATAGAACACACAAAACAAAACACCCAAAAAACCCTCACAAACCAAAAAAAAAACCCACCCCAACCACTTTCCTCTTTATTTACCTTGTTTCTTATTAATGAAGAGAAAGTTTAGTTCGGCTAAACTATCTTACAGGCAACATACAGTAATTTATTTATCTTAACAAGGGAAAAATACTCAGAGACCTGCTGAACCTAAGGGCTAAAGAATGTCAGGACTGCACTAGGATTTACCTCCCCTTTACTTCAGACACAGCTGCCTGATAAGGACATCAGCTCCCTGACAGCCCTGGCCCCCCAACATATAATCCAGTGAATAAGCAGTACTTCTACAGAACAATAATAGTATGGCTTCCTATTTAGGGTTGGTTGCTGCTATTTATGTCTCTATGCAAGTTTGTTTTTAAAACAGCTTTGAAAAGTATCTAGTTTAAATTAAATATTTTGCAACACGTCAAAACTGCAAGTCACTGAACAGTAGCAGAAAGCTGACAGAGAAGATGCAACTTGCTCAGTACAATTCTCTGAATCTGCTAAGCCAAAAGTTGTTTAATACGATTTATCACACCCTGGAGTGTAGTTAAGTAATTGTGATGGATGGCAGCATGTCTTAGTCTTTTCCATTTGTTAAATTATGATAGATGAATTATGCACATTAGTGAATTTCAATGAATTCTTTCTGTTCACCACGCCTGATTCAAGAAAAACATCCAGTCAATAAACAGTCTAAATCCATCTCCATCAGAACTGTACAATGTTCTAGTATTATGGTAAAGAAGCTGAAGACCAAAAATGCTTCAGAGCAAGTCCCTTGACATTAAGGGCAACAATAAAGATATGCATGTAAGGTAACTAACCCTTTCTACTATCTATTTTTAAATGAAGCAACTCAACCTGTATTATCACTTTATGAGAACTTTGGGGAAAGGAAGACTATAATGAATCAAGCCTCTCAAAAGACAGACTTTTTTTCTTGTAACAATTAGCTAACATGGTATCAAAGCCACATATTGAAAATTATGTAAAAACAATTTTTCCAAAAAAAAAGTAAAAAATATATTGCTAAATATAATAGAATATTTTCTAAGAATAACTTCACTTGATCAGCCATTAGCTAATTAAGCAACTATTAGGTAATTATCTGGTTTTTGACAACTTCACAGAGTCCTAGGATGTACAGCTCGTCATTTCAATGACATCTCAGAGAACTAAGCTTCAAAAAAGAAAATCCATATCATCTACTTTTGCAAAGGGTTTTTATCCTGCCATAATTTTTGCACGTGACTGCATCTGACTTAAAGCTATTTTGGTTTCCACGCCTAACCAGTACAGCACTCCGGTAGAACCCTTATTTTGAATTATTCCTTCAACTGGATTGGTCTTCATCTACTCACAGATGCATAGCATCTGAAGTTCCCAAGAGGAGATTATAAAGTGCAAATGACTGATACAGATTCTCTTTATATTTGTCTCCATATATAACTGTATATTTTCTTAAACTACCACAACTCAAAATGTCTAATAGACACACGACAAAATTAATGGAAACCACCTCTAATTTTGGATGTGCTGACGAGCACCGGGAGAAAGTCTAAGAAACTTATGTAGTTACATCAGGGAAAGACAAGTCTACAAGACAATCTAGTCAAGGTTTAAATGCATCCCTTAAAACTTATAAAAACGGAAACAAGACCAACAAAACAAAAAAGATTTGATTTGACTACACGTGCCACACATTCCAAAGATGACAGGGTATTTACTTTAACTGCTGGTGGGGTATAATTTAAGATGACTGAAGAACAGCATTTTGTATATGATTCACAGTACAAGAATGAGGTACCTTCCACAGTAGGTTTTTGTCAGAAATAAATGAAAGGACTCAACTTAGAACACCTACTTTAAAGAATAAGGGGAAGAAAAAAAAAAGAAAAAACCAAAACAACTAGACTAATAACTTCACTAGCAACTTTCTCCATCTTTGATGAAAGGACTTATGAAAAGTTTATGAAAGCACAGACATGAGGCAGTAGCTCTGTCAAATCTCAGCAGTCTGGTCTGACTGACAGGTATACAGCTTCACAAACACATCCCGACAGTTACACACAGTGCAGCACAAGGAATCTTATTTTAAATAAAGTTTGCAAAAACTAAAATGTGACATTTACAAGATTTCTGAGCAAAAAAACCTCAGGGACAAATTCAACCTGTATTACCTTCATTTCATCCTAGCTTTCTTTAAATATATTGTCCCAGGGTTGTACTTCTGATGTCTTCTATCCAGATATAGACCTAATGCCTAGGAACTACCTTGTCACTTTGTGTCTGCCAGGAGCTTTCAAAAAGCATTTTTATCTTAAATGTGAAGTGTTTTCCTGCTTGGCAAAAATGGTATTACATCTTGCAGAATTCTTCATTCATCTCCAGCAATACCACCTACGGTACAAGGTTAGATCTGAATCATCTCCCTTAAAGGAAGCTTGACAGTTCATTTCAGAGGTTCCTTTTGTCTCCAATTCCAAGCAGAAAGTAGTGTACATTCAGAAATTTCAAGCAGCTGTGCACCACTGCAAGTGCCACAGAACTAAAAAAACATTTCTCAGAATTAGTCTGTCATAGTTTAAAGTATCAAAAGTGTTAAGCAATTCTCAATTGACAATTTAATTACAGAGTTCAGCCTCAGTGAGGCTATATACTTAAAGTTGAAAATGCTATTGCAATCTAAAATGCTATTTTCAGTTTCTTGCAACTTTCTCAGTACCCTTCCTTTACACCTGACAGGGGCAGACAGACGCACTCTTTTTTTGACATGGGCCCCCTTTACAATTCCAACTTCTACTGACTAAGCAAGCCCCTGTTCCTTACAGATATGAATTTCAAACAGGAAATAGAAGAAATTTCTAGACATAAATATTACAGAAAAACAATTAAGTAAAATCATTAATTCTTGCCCCACTTGGTCCTACAAAAGCTGTGCATGTAGTTGAAAGCAGGTTACAACAGCAGTGCCGACACCAGGAAATGGTGAAAAAGGTCCTGAATTACGTATAGCACAATTTGGAGAAGATTTTAACATGAAATTCAGTTGTTATTTGTTGGCTCACAATCCCAGATTGCCTAAACTCAATGAGTGACAGAACTTCACTCTGCCTTCCTTAGGGCCAAGGGTGATGACCCTGAACAGGCTGCCCAAAATGCTTGCATTTGACTACTTGCAGCTATTAGGAAGACCCAGTGACAATCCAGCATTTCACTGCAGCACCCAAAAAGCGCCGTGGTACGACAGCTAAGCTCTTTAGGGATTTTTACTGGATTTGCACCCAACGCTTCTCACTTCAGGCCCTGAAAATCAGACAGATTATGGCTCATTGACAAATCACGTTCACTGCTTGCTCTGCCTGGTTCCAGGACGTTTGTAGCAGCAGTCGAGACATACTAAAGAGCATTTGTCTGCCCCTTTTGGCAGTAGCCTACAGTAAAGGAATACAGGCAGCAAACTTTCTCCTTTTCTTTCTCCTTCATCTCTTTTTAATATTCAACATCTCACATTTCTATAGCTGCTTCTGGGTTTTCTCAGGTGTTTATTCATTTACAAAGTCCCACAGTGCAAGAAGTTGTCAGCTTACATGAGGAATGGCTTTTTTCCCCCCACTAGCAGTCATCTTCAATAACTACCAGTCAATAAGCAAAGGATGACAATTTACTCATATTAAAATTCTTCCCAGAATAGGCTGCAACTGTTTCCTTACCAAGACTGCCTTTTTTTCTATTGTCAAGGTTGATTGAAAAAGAGGGACAGAAAAACCATCCACCATTCTTTCCCTACCACCACATCGCCACTGTATTTAACACAACAGACAACAGCAATTTATCATACCACACATGCAAGATCATGAAAACATGGATTTTGTTATTCAACTTCCATGTTTTACCAGATCTAGATACTGAAATACGTCCTTGGACTGCATGTAGCAAGTGAATGTGCTGAATTTTCAGTGTATAAAAATACTCAATCCTCTTGGATCGATTTATTTATCTACCTTGGGAGGATACACTATTTTTTCCTTTTTCCTAACTAACACAGACAGCAAATATCCCTAATTTCTGTATCTGAGATCCCTAAATGTCAATGAATTAGGTATTTACTCTAAAGAACAAGAGAGAGTAAAAAAGAAAGATGTCATATAAAAATACATAAATAAATGTGAGGTCTTTCTGGCATACTGAGAGCCAGTGATCTGAATAAGCAAGTTTATTTCAAGACTGCTTAAAAAACACCACTGGCTTTAAAAATAGAAGTGGATGTCCTCAGACCCTTTCTTTAGAGAAGGAAAATTAAGAATGCAGAGACATCAAAAGAGACATAATGAAAAATAACTATTCAGCAAATCTTAAAATAGTTGCAAGAAATTAAAGGAAATAAAGAAATTTGTGAAACCTATAGAATGAAGACAGAAAATCATAATTACTACTAGA
>WAAE01004024.1:0-18992 GCA_013400495.1 Nicator chloris | reverse complement strand
ATAAAACTTGCTTTCCAATATAATTTGGCTCTGTGGCTTCTTATCTCATTAATCATCGTATGGCTTAAAATTCTGTTGTGTAACTGGCAAGGCTATTGAGTTGCCATCTGCTGAAGTTGCCTGTTCACAAGAAGCCACAAGCCACCACATTGTCAGTGACAGTTTAATGCCAGGTATCTTGTCAGATCTGAATATTTTAATTTTGTGGAGGACAGTCTAGTGTCTCTTTAGACACATTTTATGTGAATCCATTAAATAACTTCACAGAACCAGTAAATACGAGGCTGACCTCAGAGAAAAGCGCTTTCATATTTTCCAGCTAAGGCTCTTTTCAACCAGACTTTTCAGATGCTTAACTTCTTGTAGAGCCGTGTGGAAGCTGTTGGACCAAATTCTGCTGTGTATATCAGATCCTCATGACTTCAAATTTTATAGTTTGTTCAGGAAAGAACCATTTTGGTTGTTTTTTTCTGTATTAACATTATTTTTCAAAAATCTTGCTCAGTATTTGTAAGACCAATTAAGGGTAGTGCAGTGAGGAAGGTAGAAGGTAGCACATGTGCATGTCTGTTCTGTGCATGTACTTGTGTCTGTTTCTGTGACCAAAATGTGAAGGTTTAGTCAGGCTTTCAAGCAAGTTTTTCTCTAGAGAAAAAGGGTTCTCTTAGTACTTCCTTCCAGTGGGTACAGCAGGTGCAATTCTTCAGGATGGCACCTGCAGTGCAGGCAGTTCTGGAGCTTACAAGTTCAAAAGATGGTTCTTCCAAACCTGTTTACTCTCATTGATAAGGTGTTGGGGTTTTTTCTCACACCAAAATAATTTTAACACCTTACAAATACACATTTCTAATTCAGAGGTAAATTCCTGCCAAACATGCTGTGCCTGTTGACTGTTCCAAAGGCTGACTTGTTGAACTAAATAAAACCTTGTGCTGTCCCATTGAATGCATTGTTCTTCAGCCTTTATCTCTTTTATCTTCATTTTCACCTCTCTTTGAACTCTCTGGTGTCTGAAGGCAGCTGAGCTGGGCTGTCAGTTTAATTAGAGCTACTGACAGCTGGATGCATTCCCTACTCCAGCCTGAATACCTCCTTTTCCTACTGCCTCCCATGGAAAACACACTTCAGTTTCCCTTTAACTGGTTACTATGGTGCCGTTAGTTTTGATTGTGCTAGTGGCTTTGCACTTGATGGGCGGCAAAGTGGGAACACCTGAAAGTTGCTTTCAGTCAACAAATGAGTTACTTTAGTGTTAGTCTTTCCTTTTGCTTTAGGAGTTGGATATCTTTTTCTGTAAGGAGCAGAAGCAGCAGATTCTTAGGAAGGTCTGAAGATTTTTATGGCTGATTTTCACTTACATGCTTTGGTTACGTTTCAAAAGTAGATTTCTGTGGTGTGGGTTATTAATTGTTTGCTTTTTCTCTGTGAAAACAGGATTACTGTAAGTTGCATTAAAATAAACTCTAAAGTTTGTCTATGAGACTGAGAGACATTTTCATACTACAAGTACAAACAGAGGAGAGAAATTTGATGTTGTGTGGAAGGCAAATGGATGAATAGTTGGTTTTTACTGCTGTTGTAGTTCTTAAAAATAGTGTGTACTACATCCTGACTCTTATCCTGAGAGGGAATTTGTGAATGGATCTAGCTAGGTAGGCTCTTATCTAATGCATTAGAGTTTCCATCTGGAGTTGTATTCTAAGGGACTTCAAGGTTCTGAGGTTATTTGTTGTGATTGGTTACACTGCGTATAATAACTGTATGCAGATAGATTGTTGGGAATCAAAGTTTGAGATATGTGATAAGTGTATCTTGGGGGAAAGAGGGACTAGAAAAGAATAAATTAATGTATCCATTTCATAACTAACTGTCCAGTTTTTGATTGCAAAATATGAAAAGCAAATAGTATTAATAATGAAATAATTCAGTGCAAAAAAGATTCCCTTAAGTATCCTTCGCAGGATACAAAGCTGCTGGCTCTACTAAGTGTGTAGAAGAAGCCATTATTTGATGTATTATTGATTGATTGATATTTGATATATCAAGCTAACATAAAATTTTGCTTGGCAAAATTTGGCTGTGGAGGTATTTACTTAGGGTGGTACAAATGCAGGGTTGGAACGTGGACACCTGAGTTAAGGATAATTCTTTGGACTGCGTGTACTTGGTGGAAGATGTCTACTCTGTAACATTCTCAAATAAGGTTTAGTGATAAAAAGCACTTTTATAATAGACAGGTAATGCCTACTGGTGTCTGCAGAGAGATATATACAAGTCAGATGTGGTTTTCTTACACTATTCTCTTACCTAAGGAGTGTTCTTAAAATGATGTGGTGCCTGTAAACTACAGAGTTTGAAATACACTTGAGGCTGAATGTGTACCTATGGAGGCCAAACTTTTCAAAACTGGACAGCCAAGAGTGAGGCCTCTAAAGCCCTGTGGGAGCATGGCTGTACCAGTGGTCTGATTCTTAACTGTGCTAATCAGGCTGTCTTTATTCTGTTCATTAGAGCATTAAACACCCAGCAGCTTCACTCACATTTTTTGGTATTGATCTTGTCATGAAATCAGATCACTCTTTGATAGATAGTGAAATATAATTGAAGAGTTATCTTTATGCAGTTGATAAAACTTCTGCAATTTACGGATCTTCATAAAAATTATGGCAATTGTGACTGAATAATGCAGTTTTAGCTGTTGTAATTCGCTTTTCAATTGTATAAAAATGTAGTATTTAAAAGTGTATAAAGGTAAAATATTCTTATGTGGGATAATAAAAGCATTTTAGTCATTGGCTTTCCTAAGCAGGTCTTATTTTTGTTTTTTATTTCCAAGGAGATAGCAAAGAAATGTGTTTTCCTTCTTTTAATTAGATCAAATCCATTTTATGAACCAAAATCAAGCCTTGCTTTCATTAAAGTTGCTCTGCAACAACCAGAAAAGAAGATGAAAAGAATGGCTCCTGAGCCCCCAAACGTCTTGCCAAAGACAGAGATGGATATGGGTGAGAACATGTCAGCAATTCCTGCATCGAGGGAGCTTTCCTCCTCTCCAAAGGTAAGCTTTTCATACCAAAATTTTGACTTTGTTCATAACAGTACCTTTCTGTTTATTGTAAACATCCTGTTTATTTCTGCAGGCATCTTAAAAACTTTGCCAGTACTGTTGGCTTGTCTCCATTCACTTGGTTCATAGGGAGGGTCCAACTGTAGGAGCTTGAATGTTTTCTTTCAGAAATCATGACAACAGTAACAGCAACTGCAGTTTCAAAGAAGTGTCTTCTAGTAACCAATGTTACAGGGCAGCTGGATATGCCATGGAGAAGGAAGAAGATCATGTTGAACAGTGCTTTGTCCTGATCTATTTTAATGCTCCTAAGCCTTGCCCCTTTTGAAGAGTCTGTCTTCTGTCTCCACAATTCTGTCATAAATCTGGGGTTTAAAAGCTTAGTACTGGCTACTGTTTATTTGTATTGGGATTTATATATGTCTAATTCCAAAGCTATGTTGAAGTAATTAAAACAAAAAGTCTTCTTTAAATCAGGTTAACGGTTTACTAGGAATGTCCAGACTAAGGTTACTTATGTATGCACATCCATTTATGTTTTTCATGAGAAAATCAGAGGTAATTTCAGTAGAAGAGGTAATGTGAGGTGTGGGTGTTTTATTACTGCAACAGGCAACTTCTGTGAGTGTGGATTTCAACTCCAGTGTTTCAGCAGTTGGCACCACTTGTGCTTTTTCTTTAAACAAAATAAGCATTTAATAGTATAAGTTAATGGACCTTTCTTAGAAATTAACGTCATACATTGTTTTAAAGGTAGGAAGATGAGGACAGAATGCCTCCCTTCCAGTGTGTCTTGTCCAGTGTATGTACATTATCATCCGGTTTGCCTTGAATCAGAGCTGCTGTACTTCAGTTTCAGATTTGAGGGAAACTACTTGTCATACCTATCATTTCATTGTGTAATTACTCAGCCAGATTGCTCACATGTCCTTGTCCACTCAGGCTCTGATCTTGTTGCCATTTTACCACTCACTCAGGCTAAAGAGTATGAGACCAAAAATCTAATCTCTGTCTGCTCACTGCAAAACAAAACAGTGGAGTAAGACCACAACAACACTTCACAAGTTGTTCTTAATATGCAAAACTGCAACCAGGGATATATGAAATCAGAGCACAGCAGTTTTATGATGCTCTGAAATGGGATTTGGTCCAGTTAGCTGGTGTTTCTGTGTGAGTTTCTGCATGAAAAGTGACACATTAGTTGATTTCTGCTGGAGTCTGGCTCTTGAGTCAAAGCAAAATGGCCAAAGCAAAGCTTTCTGGTACTACCAAGGCTGTCAAGAGACATCTGTGGAAATTTTTATCTGATTGCTTAGTGGAAATTGGTGTCACCCTTGCTCATTGTTTGAGAGGTGTTTTTTTAAAGATATGCATCCAAGAAAATATGTCTCTCTGCTTCATACATATCTTCACTGTGCTGAAATAACGTGTTACTAACGAGTTTAGTTGTAGTTTTTGTCTGCCCTAGATGAAGCTTTAGAGTGTCTGAAAGGTGGAATTGATTAAGAAAAGACTCAGGATTGAACTCACTGAGAAGACTGTGCTGTTATGGACAGACAGGTAGTTCCTGCTTTTCTGTGTGGTGTTACTTGGTGAATATTTTAGTGCCTGCCTGCTTGCAGCCTGCTTTTCTGCCCCTGACCCTGAGGCACAGCTGAGATCAGCAGAGGTCCATGTACTGAAACACTGATTTTCATTAGGACTGGGAGGGAAGGTAGAGCTCTGTGCTCACATGCTCTTTTATAGGAAAGCTTTAATTTTTTTAACAGGATTTTGGAGGATAGGAGATACTAGAGAAGGCTCCAAAGCAGATGCAATGTCCTGGTTCATTATGTTACAGTGGAAAGTTTTGCTGGGTGGGTGTGTTAAAATATTGTACGGTCACTTGCAATGCAGAAAGCTTTCTGTAAGCATAGTCTTTTTTTCTGTTCCTGAATTGTTTTGTACTCAGATCAAAAGCACTTTACTTGGAATGCTTTTTGAAATTTGGAAAAGTACTGGCATTTAAAAGAGAAGAAACCATTTTCTCACAGAACAGTACAAAATAGTGCCCAGGTGGCACTTGGAGAGTTGGCACAAAGTACCTGTTTATTGCTCAACAATAGAGACAATGTTTAGCAACTCCAGAAAAACTTCCATCCAAAGGTATAAGCACTATACAAACATGAACTTAGTACATGCCCTTATTTAGGGGAATAGTCCTATAGAGGTAAACGTAGGTAAAGGGAGGTTAAATCATGTGTCTTAGTCAGTGTTTTGTGCAAGTTTACTGTGCACAGAAGGTTTTGGGAGTTATACCAGAGGCTAGGTGGTTTCAGCAGGTTCAATTCCCTGTCTTGGTTGTTGTCGTAGGAAAAGCCTGTGGAGCAGAAATGCTAATCTTTAAACCACACAAACACAGCATTAATATTAGAACTTCAGAATTTAAGGAAAAATATTCCAAAACCTCTTCTGCAAATCTTTGACAGAGTATTTGGTGCTAATTTTTCCTTCACATGCTAGCAATGTTCATCACGTTGGCTGAATCCAAAAAACACAAATGCTGTCATTGCCATCTACACACCAGCAAATTTATTAAGTGATGAGCAGTCAAGTCACCTGTAGTAGCAAACCCTTTCCAAGCCTCTTCGGTGTCTTCCCCTTGAGCAGGCCCTTTTGATCACTGAGACATCCCCTGTCAGCTGTATTGGTGAGGAAGGGTCAGTTGTCTGTCTTGGATAAGGCAGGGTTTAAAGGTGCAGCTCTTCAGTCCACAGAATTAGATCAGTATTTGCCATATCTGAGCTTGGAGGAAGTTTTGCTTTCAAATTTTTTTTTTTTTTAATCTATTCACACTTCCTAAAGGAATATCTTAATTCTCTCCTGTCTTGTGTGTCTCCTCCAAACTAATCCGAGTCATCAGAGAGAGCTTATAATGCAGAGTCTGAGATCTGGAGTTACCCCACAGTTAATCATCTCAAATGACTTGAAAATTATGGTATGCTGACTCTATTTAGGTGAGTCTGACAAAGTGCAAAGCCGTAATTAAGCTCTTCAGTCATCAAACTACTACAGTGCTGTCAAGCTTAACAGTGCTGAAGTCTTGTTGAGCTTGTTACTGTCACATATCTCTTACTGTTCTTTACATGGTTTGGATAACCAGGTTCTGCATTTCACAGAGGTCATAGAGACTTAAAATTTCCCCCACTTTTTGACTTCGTGGAAAAAAATATGATCTCAGGCTCAAAATGTGGTATCAGACCAGTACACAGCATGCATATCAGTGCTCATCATTGCTTTAGCTGATTACAGACTATACATATGAACTTCAGCAGGGTGAAGTCTCAGACAGTTTCAGATCTCTTCTCTGCGCTATGTTGAATTTATTTCAGAGAAGATCAGTCCCAGAGTTGGCAACTATGTCTTGTGGTAGAGAAGCTAAAGCAATCTTGTCTCCGCACAATCAAGAATTTTATTGTCTTTGTGAGAATGAGGTGGCAGGAATGCTACTGAATTTATGTAGGAGGTAAAGAATTTACTTGGGAACAGGAGGAAACAGTTAAGCATCCTCAACCATAGAGTTATTTTTAAATGTTAGAAGAAAATACTTCTTGATTGGATTGACATTTACTCGTTGACTCCTTTGAAGGATAGCATATGCCCTTCATTTTCAGGAAACAACTCAGAGAGAGGCTTTTCTTGGGATTTGGTGTATTCAGTTTATTGCCAGACTTTAGCCAAAGCTCATGTTGATGCCTCATGAATCCATCAGGTTTCTGCCATTACCATTAACCTACTGAAAGTAAACAGATATGTTATATTTGGTGAATCCAGCTTGGTCTCACATCCTTTCTCCCATCTTCAGGGTCTGGAAGCCTGTATTGGTTAAACACATGCCTTACAGAGTAACTGCTGCAGGCTGACGAGCTGCCAGCCTGGGATTTGGGAGCACTCAGAGCTCCATCTCACAACTGCCTGCCCAGAATCTCTCAGTAAATAAAACTCTGGCACTCCATCCTGGGGATAGATGTTTCTCTGGAAATACATGATTCTATGAAGAGACATAAAAATGATAGCAGACCACAAGATGCTTTTTGAACTTTACCTTGAATGGATTTTTTAGTTATGCCTTGCAACTGATGAAAGTGTATGGCACCAGGACAGGATGATAAATCAGCTTAAGACTGTCATTATTGTATATACCATTCTGGCCTTTATGAAGGTAGTAATTGCAATGCAGATAACAGGTCTCCAGAGCTGTCCTGGAAAAATATTTTTCATTGCAAATTAATATACATAAAATTGCTGGTAGTCATGAAAACACAGGAACTGGTTTTGGTGCTTTTAGACAAGAACTTGTGATGCCCTTTTAAGTCTGTGGAAGAGGGGAATACACATCCGCATAGCAGTCCAAAGCCAATAGTAACATCTCTGTTCGTCACCATCATTGTTAAAGCTCTCTGTCTCTCGTTTTAAAACTAAAATTGATTGTGCATACCAAGTAATAATTGGCTCTCTCATGCCAGACAAGGTAGCTGATTTAAGCTCTAATGAAACATTTACAGGAAATACAGAATCATTTCCTGCATGACATGTAATAATCCATCTCCATCCATACCCTCGGTAATCTGCTGTGTATCTGCAATGCTTCAGGATGTTCAAGCTGTCCAAAAGATTTCTGCCTGATAGGCAGTTTGTCCTTTAAGCAGCAAAGGAGGTACAAATTACTTCCTTATGAAAGAAGATAAATTCTCAGATACTTCTCAAGAGAACAAGAAGGAACCTGTAATTTTTTTTTTTCTCCTTCTCATTCATTCTAAGCCAGAATAAATGCTTAGAGCACAAAACAGGTAGGTTTAGTGGAAGGGGGAGAAGTGACAGCTTCCCCCACAGCTCCAAAGATACCAGAGATCCTACAATCTCCAGTTGCTTTTCTCCACTTTTATTTACCTCAAGATTATCAGCCTTATGTGACCAAACAGTAGGAAGACTTCATCCTAAAACACAGGTGCAGTGGAGAAATGAGAGTAAATTCCACATGGGAGGTGAAGATCACTCACTGTCTCTAGGTATCAAAAGTATCTCCAGTTGTCCATTCACATTAAGGACTTCCCAGCTCCCTGGAACATCTTCAATGATTTTGCTCCTTTTCAGCTTCACATTTGCTACAAAGGAATTGTACAGCCCCTTTTCATGAGATCTTTGTCACTCCCTACGTAGACAGATGGTTCAAGCCCAAGGAAGACCTGGAAGGTATTGGATAGAATTGGAAGGTGTCTACTTCTATGAACTTTCACCAGAAAAAAGGCACTCTGAGAAAAGCTGCCTTTGCATGCAGCTCAAAGACATTTTTTTCTTTTAATAGGAAGGAAGACAAGCTGCACACATAATATGAACAGTGAGATAATCATATGGAAGCACAGACAAGTAATTCAGCTTGCTGCTTTTCAAGTGTTAAAAAGAGGCTCAATTTTTTAATCCAATACTTAAGCAATTCCTTATTACTGTTTTCATGAGTTTTAAATGGTGTTTGTGAACTTGACTATGTTGCCCTCATATTATTCCCATGATTGGTGCCAACAGGAACCCACTGTTGGATATTGAGACTGTAGAGGAAATCAAGCCTTCCATGTTCTGTGTGTGGCTTTCTGCCCTTCTGACTGAAATATCTTGTGCCCACGCTGTCAGATAGATTTAGGTGCTGCTCTAGAAGTCACATTCCTTCAGAATTTGAGGGTTAAAACCCTCAACAATTTGCCCAAATGTTCTGTAGCAGGAGTTTTGCCCAGGACTGGAGGCAGAGCTGAGCTGCTTCCATCTTCAGCCCCTTGCTTCTCTCCTTGTCCCAGAAGCTGGAGTATTACCTAGGTGGAAACACATCTCCACTGTCTGTTCTGCTCTGCAGGGAGCCAGTCCAGGCTGTGTGCTGAGCCAAGGGCGAGCAAAAGGCACTGCTTTCTGTGGCAATTGAGTGGTGTCCAGGAGCAGTGAATGGGATCCTTCCCTCTGTCATGAATTCCTTAAGTGTGGTGCTAAGATAATCTCTTGAACCAGATTTTGGACTGTGGTGGTTTGTTTATTGGGTTTTGTTTTTGTTATTTTTCCCTCAAGTTCACAGCTGCATCCAATCTGGATAAATTAGCAGAGCTGTTGGCTTGACTGTAGTGCCATGCAGCTGAGAGAGTGCTGTTTTGCATCACATGAACTATCCTAAAACTGTTTAGGATAAAAAAACCCCCTGTTGTCTGTAAGGTCAGGTCTTAGGTGACTCACACTGAGGACTCAAAAGCATTAGTTTACAGTAATCTGGAGGTAGATTTTTTGTGTACCTCAGTTTTTATTTAAAAAAATATATATGTGCTTGTCACCCTAGTTTTCTGTCTTCTGATGTTTAACTTTTTTGAAATTCCTTTCCCAGGGATTTTGCTGTAAATAACAGTCTTGTGTATGTTAGGTTTATCTTTGTTTTCATACCTTCTTAGAGGTGGAGATCTCTTGATAGACATCTGTCTTGACCAATGTGATTGGAGAGGTGTTAACTTTGTCTACCAGTCACTGGGTGTGTTTGAATGACTATATAAGGAGTCAGAAATTTTAAATAAAGTCTTTGTAGCTCTTAAAACTTCACCAACTCTGCGTGTCTTCATTTCGTGTCCTACAGCGGCATATGCTATTATACAAAGGGCATTAATAAAAATGTATTTGTAATGATAATCTTTGAACACTTGATTTGGCAACTTTAAGTGCTGCTACTTAAGTATTTGACTGTTTCTTCTTGAGGTCCTTATTAGTAGTGGGGATGCAGATAACAGGTCTCCAGAGCTGTCCTGGAAAAATATTTTTCATTGCAAATTAATACACATAATGTTCAGGCTGATAAATGCTTGACTGCTTCTGTAATTTTTATAATTGCTCTTAATTTTGCATTGTTGGTGCAATGTAGCTCGTACTGAAATGGATGAAAACTTTGTCAGTGCCTGCAGCAGTTCTGGGTTGCACCAGTTACCACTTCTGCAAAATGTCTGTGTCAGTAAGATTTAGTAGCTGCACCAGCATTGTGACATTCCAGGCCTTACTTTTAACATTTTAAGTTTAGCTTATATTTGCAAATTATAGATCTCAAATGTATTGTCATAAAGTACTACTTCAGTAGTTGTGGAAAAGGTGCATTGAGATTTCTGGAGTGCTGGGGTTCCTGAATATCAAGGCTTCCATGGCAGTGTTTGGTTTCCCTCCCAGAGGACAAGGGGATTAGGCACAGCCACTGGCTGGATAGCCAGAGCAGTCCTGGCCTGCCCAAACATGTGAATGACAGCTGCATTGGGCCAGCTCAAGTGAGTTCTAGGCCAGCTTCTGGGAGATGTCATCTGAAAATCCTATCCCCAATGAGGGCCTTTTATTTTATTCTATTTCCTGTAATATTTCTATTTCTATTTGCCTTCACTTCTCTGGCAGAAGGGAGTTGTGGGGAGGCAGGCAGATGGCACAAGGCCATGGGGTCCTGATGCAGGTGCTGGAGGGCCACCTTCCTGTGGCTTGTGACCTGGAAGGCTTTGATTCTCATGCTGGCTTCACAGACTCATGTTTAGTTCAAGCTTTGCTCTTTAAAAAGTAGAAGAAAGAAGGAACACTTCTCTCGTAAGACCTTTTTAAACCGTCATCAAAACAAAAGTCCTCAAAATCTTTGCAACAAAAACCTGAAAAAATCTATCCTTTTTCTGTGCAGTTTTGATACCTTATTATCAGGTTCCTTAACAAGAGCCACACAAGCAGAGTACAGGACAGCTTTTAAAATGAAAACTTGATTCTTTCCAATGTTCCCTTGCACCTAACTAGGACCTCAACACAATTTATAGAAGTTGACATTGTAGCATTTAACTTTTAGCTGTTACCTAGAGCTGGGGCTGGTTTAGATAAAGTCATGGGTGCTCTCTCCACCATCCATGGCCCCTCCATGGCCCCTGATGCAGCACTCACTGAAAGGAGCACATTAACAATGTGCCTGGTTCTCTGCTTGCCTGAGGGATGGGTTTGGTTCATCGTGTTTGGCAAGCACCTCAAATTGAAAATAAGTGTGCATGAATAAATATTCCTTTGCTTCTGTCATGATGAGTTATGGACATATTACAAAAATAATTATCTTCCCTTCATAAATCAGTCTGATAGTTAACTTTGGTTTGCTTACTAATTCACTGTTCCTGCTAAATGTTCTTTGATTTGGGTCAGATGCTTAAGCATAGAAATAAATCATAGGTCTAAGCCAGAATGCTTTTTGTTGCTGGGAAAGAAAAATTAGTCTAAGACCAAAATAGATGGCATTTGTAAGCAAATCTGCAGTGCAATGATGGCCCTAAAATGAAGTATTTGTATTAGCAGTTCTGCTCTGCTTTGTAGAAGTATTTTTAGATAGAATTTTGCCTAATTTATTTTAAATTGTGATCACCATTAGTTTGAGGTGGACAGGTTAGTGAAATAGATTTGTGAAGCTGCATATACTCAAAGGTAAAATCCAGGAGAAAGAGGGAATCCATAGGTGCCAGAAGCCAAGCCTTAGGGCATGTGAAACACTCAGGTATTCTATGTGTATGTTAGTCATAACCACCAGCAGATGCAAGTTAAGCGCAAACCTTTTTAAAAGGAGAGAAAATCAAGCCAGTTAGAAGGAAGATGTTGTATTCCTGAGTTGCAGGGAGAAATATGTTGCCAATTCATACTGCAACAGAGCTCTGGTGACAAGAAGCTGCATAATAAAGCAAGTACTTGTGCGATAGTGCCGGCACACTAGCTGCATGTTCTACAAGAGCATTTTTTAGCCATGTTCAACAGTGTGCCTGCTATCGCTCCTCCATTTGTTGAATTCAGGATGACCTTTGCATGAATAAAGTCAAATAGGATTAAGGCAGGAATTTTCAACAATGGGAAAGAGCAACAGATGTAGCCGACTTTGAACGTGGGAGGATTGTTGATGCACGGTTGCCTAAAGGGAGTGTCTGTGGTGACAAAAAAAGGGGGAGAAAAACCCAACAATTTCCTAAAATATTAACCACATAAAAGAAAAGAAAATAAATAGAAGACAATCCAAAGGAACTGAGTGATTCTGTTTTTTATTGGCATCAAGCTGAAGGCAGGGTTTTTTGATTCACTGCCTCTTTTTAAATCTGTTCCTCTTTATTCTTTCAGCAGAACTCTGTTCTCTGCAACTGTCACTATATGAGCTGTCTGAGGGGTTTGTGGCATGTACCAGATTTTTAGATTCACATTTTTTCTAAGTTGTTTTAAGGAAAACAAAAATGGAGTATACAGGAGAAAAGAGATGTTGTTTTGCTGGAGAATCAGCCATTCAAATACAAAATCCAGATCCTGCCTGCCAATATTTTATGTTTTGTTTTGTCCTGTGCAGAAGCATATAGATGGATCTCAAGTGAATATACTGCAGACACTCTGTACAGAGACTGTTAATAAAGGGGAAAAAAAGGTTAAAAATATATCTAAAACAAGAACTCTTTCTGATACAACTTAACTAGTTTTATGTGTCATTAGATACACCAAATTTGGTTTTATCTCGATAAAAAGAGGACATGCAAATGTATTTCACTTTACTTAGTTTCATTATTGACAAGAGCTGTTTTGCAGTTTAGCAGATAATTGTGTTAACCCATGAATGATACTTCATAGTTTGTAGTAATGAGTAATGCACAGAATTTAGATATCGTTCATATGTCTAATTCAGACAAATCAGCTTTGAAAGGCTTGCGTAGGAAAAGCTTTTAAAGTAGGAATCAAATCATGTGCTCTAGCTCAATGAAAGTGCTTTAAAGGAGCTAGCTAGAAACTAAGCCATTAAGGAAATCACCTTGTAAATGTTGTGAAAAATATTGGTGAGCTTAATATATTAGCTCAACTTTAATATTTAAAAGCTTGATTAAACACTCACTGATTAAATGCTTGCACCACTTAAAAGAGAGCTATGGTGTTGAGAGGGCAGTCTCTCACAGGGGAAAAATCATTTGGATTCAGAGGATGTAGCATGGTGAAACATCTAATACATCTTATCCTGCCTCTCCCCTTTTTCCTTTAGAGCAGAGCTTGCTGGTGTACGCTGTTAGTTTCCACTCACAGATGCAGTGCTACAGGATACTCGGTAGTTGTAACATGTCTACCATCTACCATCCTCAAAATAAGGAGTATTTCAACAGACACAAATGAACAAACACCACCCCCTATCCCCCCGACCACAAATAAAACCAAAATAAAAAATTACCCTAAACCCCCCTGCTGTTACATGAGATGGAATATCTCCAGCTCTCTAGGTACCGGAGGCTTCATTACTAATTTCTTTTACCTTGGTAAAGGTCCTGTGATGTTTAATTTTGAGACTAGGAGCAACTTCATATGCATGCCTGGCATCTTCAGCACCAAGAGCACATCACTGTTGCTTGCATGGCGTGGATCAGTGCCCACTATTGCTGTAAAAAGTCACCTTTATTTCCCTGTGGGGACTGACATTAAGCTCACAGATGTGTACGCAACTGCTCAAATGGTGGCTGCACAACTGGGGGAGAGGCATCACAGGCACACAGCAGAACCAGAGAAATTAATTTTGAAAGAACGTTTGGATGCTGACTATTACACGCCTGGATTTTTGTAAACATTCTTGAGACTTAATGCAGAGTCCACAGAAGGCAAGGAGAAGTTGAGGTCCTTTAGTTGTCCCTCAGTTATGTCCCAGAGCAGTGAAATCTTTCCACCCCAGGTTCCATGAGTGTGAACTGGGGCAGGTTAGAGTCATTTCTAACCCCTTAGTTGTCTTTTCTGTGTTGGAAGGGTGAGCCACAAGGAAGAGTACAGTCTCTTTTTCTTTGGTAGGCCAGCTAAAATCTTCATTGTCTCTCACTTCAATCAACACCTTTGAGGCAAGAAACTGTCGTCTTAAAGCCTTGCAAGGGTCATGTTTCTTGGCTTGCTTTGATGTAAATACATCTTTAGAATCCAAACAGCTTTACAGCCAAACAACCTTTAAAATACCCTAAAATGTTATACCATCGTAAATAGTTATAAATAAAAAAGAGTATTCTATTTTTGTATTCTTTATTCCAATTAGCTGCCTTGGATTTTATGCTTCTGAAGCATAATGAAAGTAATTTTTACTTAAAAACTACACAGTCAGAATGTGTTTCTGTTACTTCAAGTAAGCTTGGAGTGGTTTTTATATATTGAGAGAATGTATATTTTCTTTCTTTGTATATACAGATACATACAAAGGTATATATGTTAAATGTATACCTTTATAATGATATAAATATTGTACATATATATATATCTTTATATATAACAAATATATATTTATTATCTACATTCAAGCTTTCTGGGAAGTCAAATCAGGCACCAATTCGATACAGATGGGTTAACAGATCATAATTCAAGTGTTTTGTTCTAGAATCTGCTTCACAACTCAACCATATTCCGTATCACCGTAAGAACTTTTCTTAACGTTGCCAAAGTGCTCTTAGGAACTCTGTGAAAAGCTTTGTTTTTATCACTGTAAAGCAATACTGCAAAATTGATGTTTTACTAAAGTGCTCTCCTGGCCTTCTGTGCTATTGGTAAGTCATCTGTCATGGTTGTCATTGACAGCAGTGACTCAGTAACATAGTGGGATTCAGTTTTCTGTTGAGACATGGGTGTGCAGATCAGAACCCAATCAATAGGCTTACATATAGAAAAAACATGGCAAACCAAATATTGTTGCAGTGCTCAATGTGGTCATAACTGTGACCACAACTTTTCTGCTCTATCTAAAGTGCTAATGGAATATTACCACTAGGATTTAAAAAAGAAAAAGTAAGAAGAAAAATTGCTTTTGAGGGGTTTTCAGGAAAGGAGTTTTCTCTGCAAATGCATTTAACTGTTTTTACATTTCCTTATAGCAACAAGATTAGGCTTTTATAGAAAAGATATTTAGGGTTTTGCCTGCTGGAATTTTGGTTTCTTTTAGGACAGTAAAGGACAGTGATTTTTTTTTGTGTTTACATACTTAACCTTTGTTTTCAAATATAGGACCAGAATTTATATTCCATAAGAATTGACTCGCTTTTGTAATGAAGTTAGTTACAAGTGTGTTGCTTCTGTCTGATTTAGGACATAAAATGCCTCTGTAGTGTTCCATAACTTAGGGACAGAGATAGCATTCCTTAATCTGCTTGGAGCATCTTGGTTAGACTTCTGCTCTGAAGAGTCTTCTAAATAGCCAGGCTCTGCCAGCTGCAGAAGAGGTTTTGGGAAACCAGTGAGACCTATCTTGCCTACCTAAACTCCTCTTTTGAGAGTCCAGTGCCCTCCCCTTCCTGCTTCCTCACGCCCATTCCTGAACTTGCAGAAGGGATTGTTAAGTACCGGCACCTAACACTGCCAAGGTTTTATGAACAGGAGAAAATAAAAGTCATTGCTAAATGACTTTTAGGTATTTACATGTGGTAAAGGAAAAAACTCTCATGAATGTAACTCATTGAGAACCTACACTATGACTAAAGCAGCGTGCACACTATATATTTATCAACTTGTCATTCTCCCACTAGAGCTTCAGCACTTCTGTTTGAGTACTCTGTAAGTTTTATTGTAACAGCAGGAAAACCTACTCTTTGAACTCCCCTCCTGTACAGCTATAAAGGTAAGGTAGGTGTTAAGCAAATTATGTTGCTGTGCTTGTTTCCCAGTCATGTCTTGGCTGATGCTTCTGTTGCTGAGTGTTGCCTAGAAGTGTGAAAAGCTTGTGTTTTTAAGATGATGAGTCCTATACCTTTAAATAATTTTAGATGGTCATGTAACTTGGAACTAATGCTCAGTATTAGAGCAAACTTTGTAGATGCCACTGGAAGCTTATTTAGAGCAGATGGCTTTTATAGATTTACCAGTGCTGAAACTGCAGCTAATTTGCTGTGTTACCGAAGCTCTCCCTTTACATTAACTTTCTCTTCCTTTTATTCTCCCCATTTCAAGACTGTCATAATCATTTAATCTCTCTTTATGCAATTAGATATGTTGCTACACATTTATTAGCAAACTTACTGTCAGACCAGTAGTAATGCTCTAATTTACACTTCCCAAAGCATGGAAATTTCTGTGTAGGAATGAAGGCTCCCTTCTTTTCCCTCCTCCACCTATCCCGAGGTGCTTGTGCAGTGAAAAGTATTGCAGGAGACTGAGATGTGTGAGTGATAAGTGCTCTACATGTTATAACAGCTGGACATGATCAGACGTGTTAAAGATGATGTATGAGGCTCGAGTGTGAGTTTTCTGCATTTGTGCTTGCTGAAGATTTACCCTGTGTAGCTCCTTTGGGCTTCTCTGGTGAATCTCATCTCATCCCCCCGTGCAAGAAAGAGCAGTTGATACCTTCCCCTGATTCTCCTTCTAATAACTGACTGAAAGACTGAAGTTTTCTGGTGTAGTCCTTCTGTCCAGGTGTTTCCTAGTTCTGCCTGCAGATGACTGTTTGGAACCACAGGTAGCTCATGCCCAACACATTAATCATCGCATCATCTGGGGACCAATAGAGAACCTGGCAGCAATGCTTAATTTTATTTAACACACCATGTAAACTAAGTCCAAAAGGCACTTGAAATGTAACACTTTCTTCCGTTTGTGGAAGCTCAAAGGCATAACTCCTCTTAAGGATTTTAATCCAATGGACATTAATGTATTGGGGATTCAGTGATGTCATCTGGCTGTCACTGGGAGTTAGTGACAGTTAATGCATGGATTAATGATTGGAACAGTGTTGAAAGACCAGGGAGTTGTGAATCTTTATCTCTGGTACTGCCTTAGAAATACAGACTCCAATCAGAAATGTTTATGGAGTTATCTGTTCAGGAAAACCCATCAGGCCATTATCTGGATCCAATGCTCACAAGTACTGTGCACACTACAGGTGTAATGCCAAAAGAGTGCATGCCAAAAACCCTGTCTGGGTCTTCACATCACCCTATTGTAACAGTACCCTTCTTTTCTCTCTCGAGTATTCAGCTTGGAATACTCCACGTACCTATGAGCTGCAAAATTTGTTCCTTGAAGTCAAAATCAGCATTTTGTCTCAAATCTATTAGTATCAGAATATTTGCCATGTAATGTTTTGCTCAAAGTGTTTATTTTTTTATTTATCACAGAAAATATTTTTTTCTTCAGGGAATTTAAACCAAGGTAAAAGAAAAAGCTGCTGAACAAATTCTGTAGTTCCAAACATCAAGCTAATTTTTAAAATGTTGACATAAATACTATATCAAATTAATGAAAAAAAGATATCTCTGTGGACAATATACTGATACTTAAAATTTTATGGAGTAGATCCTAGGGATCATGTAGGCGTTTTACATGTGTTAAAAAAAATGAAACCCAGAAGATCTGACTGCTGTGCATTGCTGTAACACCCCTGGAACGTGGCTAACGCCCAATTACTGCATGCTTAGACTTGGATGGGAATTACAATTGAGCTGTAAAATATTTTGACAGTTTCCAACTGTTGTGTGGTTATTAGCCAGGCATCATAAGAGAATGAAATACAGTGATTTGTTTAGGTTTGTATCATGATCTGCTTAAACAAGGACTTTCAACATAAACATGTAGTGTAAAGTGTTAATCAGAGGCCGTATTTAATTATTAGCAGCTTTTCTCGAGTTCTGCAGGAGAGAATTCCCCTCTCCCAAAGATTTTGATTTCTTAAATGAGACTTGCCATACCTTTATGCTTCAGCTTTCCATTTACAAGCTTTTACTTGTTGAGTGCTAAAAGCATAACCACACCAAATTTAATTTGTCGCATGAAAATTCTGTGTGTATTTTTCAAGAGGATAGATTTGACAGTGTTGAAGCTACAAAAGCTTGTGTTAATTACATATTATAAAACAAAACGGATATTTTCATTTAACATGTATTTCTCCTTTTAGCTGAACAAGTCCTAGCAATTAGCAAATTTGAATAATGTAAGAATTCCTGGAAAAATTTATGTTAAGCCAAGTGGCATTTGAATTGCTGTTACTTTTACATGTATTTTTATTTTGAAATTAAACTAATAAAGCAAAAATATTCAAACTACATGCAAATTAAGCTCCAGATTGTGCCAGTCTTGTTATATTCATTAAGCCATTGAATCCCTGAGTAGTGGCTGTTATTCCATGGAGAATATTCACAGAATAAGGTACTATTCAGAGAGGTAAAGATAACAATCTGCCTTCACACTGCTTAAATAATGCTCATGCTGTTGGGCAACTAAAGCAAGAATATTCAAGCCTGTCTTTCCTTAATTTTTCACTTCCTTTATTTAGTAATGCTTTTTTTGTTTTCTGTGTTGTTTATGAATGGTGCTTGAGAGTGAAACATTCTGTTGCTGGTAGAGAAGGCTTTTTCAAGTGTTGTCATCCTGGTTTTTCTTTTAAAAACCCTCTTAGGTAATCTTTGTCTCTCAGTTCAGTCTGTGACATCTCTGCTGGAACTGAGAGCTGATTTGGTTACCAGTGTTGCTTACGTGTTGCTGTTTGCCTAAATACCTCATTTCACCCAGCTGTAATCAGTGGCGTTTTCCTGACTGCTGTCCTGGATTTGACCTGAACTCACCTTACAGATGACAAAACCTTTCTAATGTATCCTAGATTTTAAAATGGCTTTGTGACTCTGTGGAAATGTGCTGCCTGGGAGAGAGCCTTCCTCTCTGGCAGCCCTCACAAGGAACAGTTGTAGTGGTAGGATTACAGTCAATAGCCAGCCTCCTAAACAACTGAGACTTGTAAACTGTACAATTGTACAGTTTTTTATTTGGAGAGTTGTTAGTGTTTATTGAACTTCCTGTATTCAGATAGCTGTGTGCCAGGAAAAAAACCAGAATATGCTGTGCTTTGCAAGGAGATCTGGTTAACATAGTGGAATTGGTGCATGCGTTGCTTATGGAATGAATAATA
>WAAE01004017.1:0-50252 GCA_013400495.1 Nicator chloris | reverse complement strand
AAAAAAATTCTTCTTTTAACAGGCAGCTTTTCCCACATTTTCTCTTTCTTTCTGCACTCTGTAATGTGAGGAACCATGCTCCCAGTGTTGGGGAATAGCTGCATTTTTATTTTCTCTTGCATTTTGGTCTGGTATCCAACCAAAATTTCAGTTCTTGCTGTGCTTCCATTCTCCTGTGCCTGTCCTGTGACCCTCTGCTGAGCTCTGGATCACTTGCTTGGGGCTGTCCAGGAGGCTCAGACAGGGACAGAGCTGGAGCGTGACGAGGATGAGGAGAGGCTCTGGGATCCCCCGGAGCTCTTGTGCAAGGGACACATTTTCTTTCAACTCAGCAACTCCCAGGATTTTTATTTCCCCCTCTTTGCCACTTGATCTATGCCGTTTCTTCCCCACGAGACACAGGGCTGGTGGAGTGTAGGAGAGTGATGGGGAGTGGGGATGGTGATGAGAGATCCCTGGAGTCCAGGGCAGCTCTTGAAACATCCAGTTTATTGTACCCAGGTCGTGGGTACAAGAGCTTTGCTTCAGGTGCCAGCCACAGCTAAAAGTGTGCCCAAGAGCACCCAGAGTTCCTGTTCAATACATTACATCTCTTTCTGTGCTGAATATTCTAATTTACACTAACCAACCCGTACAAGACACAAATCCTACAGAATTTACATCCAGCCTATAAAAATTACTGCATTACCATACTGTGTTACATTTGAAACCCAAAAAATGACTTTCTAACCGCTTTTTCCTTCCCTGCCACATTGGCAGGATCCCTCTGACCTTTGGGCCCTTGGCATCCCTTTATCTGCTGAGGGTATTGTTCAGTCCAAAGAGATTCTCCTTCAGCTGCTGAACCATTGTCTGTTCCAGTTGTTCAGTGACTGATGGCTTGGGATCCTACAGCTCAAAGCTTGCCATCATTTCTACCTCGCTGATAGGTTTCAGATTTTCAACATCTTTTACCAGGCAATGATATTTATAAGGCTCTCCTGTTCCATCTTCCCCAGCAGTGGGGCAGCCCCAGCCAATCCCTGATTCAATATTTCCAGCTTCTGGCTCAGCAGAGTGGAACAGGGCAGAACACAGAAATCCTCCCCTTTTCCTCTGGAGGAGGAGGAATGGATGGATGAGTGGACAGGAGAGCCCTGTGAGAGGCTCCCTGCTCCTGTGGGACTGATTGTGCTGCTCCTCTGGGGCAAAATCCTCTGGCAGCAGCAACTCCCTCTGCCCTGGGTGAGCCTCGGGCTCCAAGAAATTCTCCCTTGGCCTTTTCATGTCCCAGTGGCTGAGGATGGCATTTCCAAAGCACTCGATGGAAATCAGGTGGCTGCATCCCACTGGGAGCTCAGGGATTACACGTGGATGAGCTGCTGAGGCTCTCTGTGCCTCTTCCCTGGATAATCACAACTGCTGATCTGATTTGGGGGCTCCTCTGCACCTCCTCAGCCACCACAGGGGTTGTGGGGTTTGCTGTCCCAGCCGTGAGGATGCAGGATTGGGTGACACCAGCATGGGAGGAGCTCTGTGCTCTTTGCAGGGACCCTGGGAGATGGATCTGGGGGAATGGGAAGTGTTTCTCTGTCTCCCTTTGCCCACCTGGGCGGGGATGATGAATTTCCTTCTGCCTGGCTTCCTCTGGGAGTGTGAAGCTTTCCAGACGAGCTGCATCACTGACAGCCATGAGCAAGAGCCTCTCTTCAGCAGCACCTGCTTGTTCTGGGAGCACTAAACACCTAACACAAGGTCTGGGAGCAGGATTTTGTACCGCTGTGATAGGAATGCCAAGCAGAATTAATCACGAGCAGCCCAGGTCCTGCTGGTGCTGTGGAGGTGGGGAAGCAGCTGTTGTTTGTTTGGTTTGATGGCTCACACGAACAGGAGGCCATAAACAGTTAAATTCCCCCTGACAGCTGGGGCTGCTGAGCTCTGGGGCTTCTCCAGCACCTCTGGTCCCCTGCAAAACTCGATGTTTTTCTGTCCAGTGCTTTGATCAGAGGGAGAACATGAACGACACCTCGATGATTACTCACATTTTCAAAGGCAGTCCAACAGCAAGAGCTGTCACCTTCCATAACACCCCTGGGCTGCCCTGCCTTCGTGTCCCCTCTCATGGTTCCTCACAGCTTTGGCTCCCTGGGAGATGTGGATGAGGAGTTTTTTGGGGTTTTTTTGTTTTTTTTTTTGTTTTGGCGGCCAGTCAAGTAATTTCTGATCAGTGAATAAAAACAAGAGCTGCTTGAGAAGTCAGGAAAAAGCTGGGGATCAATGGGATGTGAAGTAGTTTTTCCCTCAGGGGGGCTGAGTGCTTCCATACGAGGGTTATCAGTGGATAAATGAGTTGAGGAGGTCAGCTCAGCCTTGCTGCAAGAATGGCTTTTTCCAATTCAGGCCATGATTTAATTAGACCCCTGAAACTGCGACAAGACTGTGCTGAGTGGATGGATATTGGACAAATAAATATTAGAGAGGCCACTTTCAAGTTGACTGAAATGATTCATAAATTAGTGCTAAAGTTGGGCAAATGGAGCTGGAGGAGAGACAGGGAGGGGATTTTGTGTGTGGGTTCAGGATTAGCAATCCCCAGCAGGCTGGCGTGGCGCTGGATCTCTGCTCCTGGATGCCAAAGGAAATTTAGGGTGCAGCAGAAGGAAATCTCGAATTGTAGCTCACAACCCAGAAGTGAGAACTGCTTAAAGTAAGATAAATTGGTATTCAAAATTGCTGTTGTGACTGCAGGTCACCACTCTGTGTGTTTTTAGAGCAGAAGTGCTGGGTCAGGGAAATATTTCAACCTTGTTCCGTGCTTTCTCCACCCAGGCTCTGTGCTCTGCTCACTGCTAATTAAATGCCCATTTATTGGGGGTGGAAGCCTCCCTGTGCCTTCCCTGCCTTTGGAATGCTGGAGAACGTGGTCCAGGCTGCACAGCCCCTTCCAGCAAAGAGAGGATTGCCCATGTGCTGCAAGGTGGGCATTGCTGCCCTCGACCCAAACCCTCATCCACCCCTGTCACACTTGCTATGCTAAAAACACTGCACGAACTTTGACTTAGGTTCAACTCAGAGAACTACATCACTGATTTTGTTATATAGTATATTAAGCCAACCAAGTGGTTGGTAAGTAAAGTCAAAACTTTTGCAATCACACAGGTCAAGACAGATGTCCATCAAGAGAACTCTTCTTCTGTGAAAGAATGTAAACATTCTATTATTTAGAGAAGATGTGCGTGAGAAAAGAATTTTTAAAAGGTAGACATCAGAAGGCTGAAAAGGCAGAGCAACACAGCCCCACACTCCAAACCAGCCTGTCCTGAGCAGGCTTCTCCTGCATCCTGAAAAGCTCAGCTTCTCCTTCCTTCACCCATCTCCCCTCCTTCCCCTTCTCCTTTAGAGCAGTCACCCAATTTCTCACCCCTGTGGGCTCCTAGAAACCGACTGCAGAGGGCTCCTTTTCCCGGCAGTGCTGCCCTGCAGCATCCACTGCCCTTCCTGCCTCCCCCTGTCCCCTGCAGCCCCTGTGCCCACCCGGACACGTGGGGATGCTCTGGGGAACTGCTTCCATTTGTTACTCCTTCCTGGAATCCGTGGCTGCAGTGCCAAATGCTCTCGAGCTGCTGCTGCTCCATAGATCACCCCAAAGTGGTGAAGTCCAGTTAATAACAGCCTGGAAAATGCCATCAATCAGCAGAGGGAAAACGTCTCCCAGCAAACTCCTTAGTGCCCAGTGCGGCTGCTTGTGGCAGAGACAGATGGGGCTGAGGTGCTTTGGGGGCTTTTTTTCTGTTTTACATCCTCCCTAAGCCCTTTCTCAGGGTTTTTCTGATCGAGGCAGCTTGCCTGGGGCTGGCCTTTCTTCCCCCTGCTCTGGAATTCCTTCTGTACTCCAAGGCAGATGCGTGCAGAGCCTGTTTCTGTCCCCATGAATGTACCACTTTACATTTTAGACAGTTCTAAGCACTCCTGCTCAGGACTCCTGCCTCCCTGCCTGCCTCCTGCTCTCAGATCTCTCCTGTCCTGACATCATTTCCCAGCTGGGTCCCTGCACATCCTTTGGTCTGTCACAGCCACCGGCTCTCAGCTGCTGAACGCCACAATTGTCACCAGGCAGAGGAGTGATGTAACACCAGGCAGGTGACTCTGCCTCCCTCCCTGCACAGCTTTTTCCTCCCTGCATCATCTCCTGCTGCTGCTGCGGCCGCCACAGGTGGGCAATGGCAGCAGGGATGGGGAATTGGTGGCCCTGCCCGTTTTCTGTGCATTTCTATCCCAGTCCCTGCCCGGGGTCAGTGCCAAGGCACTGCTCTCAGCCACCACAATGAGAGGTGGCAATGTGAGAGCCATGCAGAGGGAAAGGGAATCTTTATTCAGGGCAGAATGAGGAGCAGAGGTTGCCTGGTGCTGTTTTTTCCTCGGAGAGGATGGAATATCTACAGCCCAGAGCTGTATTCCTCATGAGCTCCCAGCTGTGCTGGGCTCTGTGCACACACCCCACAATCTCTGTCCTGGAGGTGCAAAAGTGCTGCTCTGGGTGATCCAAACCTGCCAGAGACACACCAACAGAGCTCCCGTGTCACATCTTTCAAGTACTCACAAAATACTCACAGAGGACATGGAAACTCACCAATTTTATTGAGGAGATGGTTTGGGGTTTTCTTCAGCAGGAACTCAGCCTTGTCCCTTGATCAATGTCGTGATGGGCTCAGTTTGTTCTGAAGCCAGACTAAAGGCCCTTCCCCTCCCTGGAGGGTCAATGCTGAGAGTTATCCTTGTGCTAATAATAACCCCACTGGAGAGATTCGTTTGGGTTTTTATTTTTCCCCCTGGGAAGAGCTCCCAGTGCAAGCACACACCTGCATTCCCTGGATCCCAGCTTCCAGCACTCTCAGCCTGGCTGCTGGAGGCTGCTCCCTCCTCTCCCCAGAGCTGTGGCAGGCCAGCTGGGATGTCAGCAGGGGACAAAGAGCCGGGCTCTGGCTGTGCTGGAGCTCACAGGAGCTGAGCAGATTGTGGGGAAGCGAGGTGTGACCCCTGCACAGGCAGCCTGTTGCACTCCTGTCTCAAACACCTGCCAGACAAAGATGATTTTCCTCCTCAGGGAGCTGCAGGGGCCACAAAGGTGCAGGACACTGCGCTGAGAACCCTTGCCAGAAAAAATTGCTGAAGGTAAAAAGTGATAACAATGCTTCTGGACAGAAATGCTGATGCTCCTGGCCTTTTTTTCCACATTTATTGCTCCTTTCCCAGCTCCCTTCCCAGCTGCAGCCTGCTCTGGGGTGGGTTAATGGCTTATGAATGCTCTGCCTGGTAGCAGGGTGTTTGGGATGGCTCTGAGTGCACTCTGAGTTATTGGGAGAGGGTTTTAATGGCTGCATCCCTTCCCTGCTTGGCTGCTGGGTGTTCAGGGGATGGATTGTTCACTCACCTTCAACAGCCCCCAGGAAAGGCCTCCAATCTCTTTAAGTGCCTGCTGCTGAAAGTCAGCAGTGCCCTGATGATCCAGACTGGACCCGGGGATCTTTGTGTGCAGGATAAATAACCACACACTCAAGCCTCTTAATTAAGAACTGTCTGTGCCTCGGAGCAAGAAAACTTTGTGCTGGCTGGCAGTGCACAGGCAGATCAAAACATCCATTTCCAAGGCCAAACAAAGCCCTCTGGGTTTCCTTAAGTGTCTCCAGGCCAAATGCTCAGGCTTCTCCAGGAGGTCAGGAAGGAATTTTACTTTCCCCTTCCACGTCCCTCCTCTCCCAAAGTTGCATTCCCAGCTGGACAAATGCACCTGAGCAGGATCAGCTTGGAGGCTCTGGTGGCACCAGCTGGACTGGCTCTATCAATCCGAGTTGATTTGCTTTGGTTTTAAACAGGAAAAGAAAGGGGAAATAGGACAGAAGGAGGACTGTGGTAGGAACAGGGTTGCTGTTCTCTTCTTTTGAGTCTTGTTCTGAACTTGCTCACAGTTGCTCAGTGCTTGTTTCAGTTAGAGCAGCCATCAGAAACTGAGGCCTTCAGTCCAAACCAACTTCCTTGGATCCCCAAGCCCTTCCCCCAGCTGGTCTCCTGCAATATTCCAGCTCTCTTTGTTCTGCTCTGGGAACTGAGCTCTCAGCCTGATGCTGAAACATCCCAAATCCAGCCTGGACCCAAACCCAAACCCTCTTTTATCCCTTTTTTCTCCCTCTGTCTCTGCTACTTTGCTGTCCCCTGATGCTCTGCAGTGCTGAGGAATGAGCTTGGCCATCACATTTGGGAACAACTCTTCTGAATGCACCTGGCTCCAAAGAATTCCAGCCCAAACCAAAGCAGCTCCCTTTTTCTGGTAGGTGACAGCACTGCAGAACCACCTGTGAACCCCATCTTGGCCAGATATTCCCATCTGACAGCTTAAAAATGATCAGTATCCCACAAAGAAGTGGGAAATCCTCTAAAATTCATCTCTCTCTTCCCTTTCCCCCTCTTGGCTGACCCCTCTCCCAAAACCCTGCTGGCCTAAGGGATCCAGGATCAGGGAACTCCACGAAATCTGCACTACACCTCATTTTTTTCCAAGGAGAACTGCTGTTGGTTGACTCTGGAGCTCAGCTTTTAGCAAACAGGCCCACACTTGATTGCTCTTTTGTCTTTACAAAGGCAGCAGCAGGGAAGTGGCTGAGCCAGTAATGTACTTGTCTGTGTCATTATTAAGTAACCATAAATAAAGCTGATAATAAAAGCAGTCTTTTTTACTCTCTCTTTTCAAACAGTGACAGGAGCTTCCTGGAAAATTACCTTTTTTACCTTTTTCCTTTCTCTTAGAGTACAAGTTAAAAGGGTTTTGGTATTTCTCGACATCTAATAAACAACAGCTTTTCCCCTCATTTTCCCTGCGCTGGAGTGGAGGTAATGAATGCATTTTATCACTGTTCTCCAGAGGAGAGCAGGAATCAGGGATCTGAGGGAATTGGAGGAGGCATCTCCTTCCATCCCCGCAGTCTGGGTGCTGGAGGGAAGTCAGACGTGGTAATTCCACTCTTCCACCCCAGAGAAAAGCCATTCCAATCTTTCACCCCGTGGAAAAGCAGCTCTTTGGAGAATGACTGTTTAATCATTCTGATTGTAATTGATTAAATTGATCCACGCCATCCATGGAAAATGGGATGTGGGGGGAAAAGCCTTTAAGATTTCCCTGCAATACAGGGAGAGGAAAATATGTAAATAACCACTCCAGGATCCCCCAGTCCTGGTATCCCATCAGGGACAGGTTTTAGGGGAAAAGGCAGGTTCAGAGAGGGGAGGTGGCTGTGACACCAGAGGAATTCCTCAATCCCTTCATTCTCCCAATCAGGAGTCCTGCCTCACGTGTAGTATTTAAAAATGAGATTTTATGTCCCAACGTCACTTCTCAGTTCTGACTTGGCAATAAAAAGTTGCTCAGGAGGTGTTGTTGAGGCTGTTTTATTAACCCTGGATTTGATGAATAACCAGGATGGATTTTGGGGCAGGGGAGGAATCCCCAGTGCACACCAAACCTCTTTTCCCAGCCTGCAGCTCCCACCTCCCCTGGGAATCTTTTTATCAGTGAGAACAGCAGAATTGGAACTCGCAGGGCTCAGAGGGGTGAAGCAAAGATTGCTTTCTTTTTCTCCAAATGGAAATGTGTTTATGAGCTGAACAAAATCATTCCTGGCAGCTCAGTTCAAGGAGGAAAAAGGAAAAAAATTAAACCAAGAGATAAAGGGATTGGGTGAAAAGTGACCCTTTGGTGTTAGGGAAGGTCTGAGGAAACCACAATCAATGAACACGAAGTTCAGGCTGATCCTTTTCCTGAGGAGGGTGGGATGGGGCTCTCAGGGCACAGGGAGAAGCAGCAGCTCCTTCCTCCCAGCCCCACACACACCCTGGGAGCTCCAGGAAAACTTCCTGGCTGACATTTGGGGCAGCACCAAAGGGAGACGTGGCTCAGGGTCACTTTGCTGTCAGCCAGGTGCCACCCCAGCAGTGGTTTTGTTCCTGTGCTGGGAAAGGGGATTTTTCAAGGGTTTAGGATCTGTGATGTGCTGCCCCCAGGGGCAATTCCTGCTCCAGAGGCACAGATTTCTGATTTACCTGCTGATTTCTGATTCACCTGCTGATTCCTGATTTACCTGCTGATTCCTGATTCACCTGCTGATTCCTGATTCACCTGCTGATTCCTGATTTACCTGCTGTGCCCTCCCACCCCCGACCTGCTGGGACAGAGAAAGGTCACCAAAGTGAAGGAAGTGATTTAACATCGATAAATTCTTTATTTGGGGGTAATCTGGGGAGCTGATGTGCAGAGTGCAGCTCTCACAAGGGAAATAGAGGCCCCCTAACAGCCCCACTGCCCCTCAGGTCCCTGGGGAGGTGCTTTGGTATTGGGTGGTGGATAAAATTCCTGCGTGGTGGAGCAGGGGTTGTTTTTCAGTGCTTTGCCCAAGGAATTCTGCAGAACAGCACAGATGTGCAGTGCTGCTGTCAGGTGAACAGCTGGGGACTGTTCTCAGCCTCTGTGGGCTTTGCAAAGTGGTTAAAATTAGCAAATCAGTGACAGGAGGAGTGAGATATTATTGATTTATTATTATTATTATTATTTCTGTCAAAATTAGCCAAGCTGGGGAGGAAAGTCTGCTCCTTTTCCAGTGGTGTTCTGCCCCCAGAGCCCACCCTGGCTCCGATGTGGGCACAGAGGTGCTGGGATTCCCTCTCCTTCCCACTCCCCCAGCAGCAGGAGGCACTTGCAGCAGTGAGTGACACGCTGGGAGGATGGGATGACAGCTTACAAATGCATCAGCAGGGAGCTGGGCTGATCTTTCAAGGCAAAGGGTCTGTTTTCCATCCAGGAGCAAAATTGTTTCCGTGTCCAAGTGGATCACAAGTGACAGACACAGCCAGGAGGGGAAGGACCCCCTGCCCTGCCAGCAGGGAGTTATCAGGATTTATTTAGCTCTGTGCATCCTTCCAAACATCAGCCTCAGAAGGGGAAGGTGGTGGCAAAAAAGAAAGAAATCGAGCCACTAAAAAATGTGCAGGGATCTGCCTGCTGTCTGTGCTCCCTTCTCCAGGGTGTTCAGGACTGGATGTAGATTTATTTACTGGAACGTTTCTTTGCCATTTCTATGTTAATTGAAGGATTTAGCCTCCAGATAGGAGCCCATTCACAGGAGAAGAGATTTGGGCCCTGCCCACAGAGCCGGCTGTGGTTTAGGATGAGCAGAGGTTCAACGGGAATTGAGGGATTATCACAGGACAGTGGGGCTGGAGATTAGATCTCAATCCATTAGAGCTCAATCCTTTAGAGCTCAATCCTTTAGATCTCAATCCTTTAGATCTCAATCCTTTAGATCTCAATCCTTTATAGTTCAAGCCTTTAGATCTTAATCCTTTAGATCTCAATCCATTAGATCTCAGTCCATTACAGCTTAAACCTTTAGATCCCAATCCATTAGAGCTCAATCCTCTAGATCTCAATCCATTAGAGCTCAATCCTTTAGAGCTCAATCCATTAGATCTCAGTCTTTTAGAACTCAATCCATTAGATCTCAATTGTCTAGATCTCAATCTTTTGATGTCAATCCTTTAGAGCTCAATCCTTTAGATCTTAATCCTTTAGATCTCAATCCATTAGATCTCAATCCTCTAGAACTTAATCCATTAGATCTCAATCCATTAGAGCTCAATCCTCTAGATCTCAATCCATTAGATCTCAGTCCATTAGATCTCAGTCCATTAGATCTCAATCCATTAGATCTCAATCCATTAGATCTCAATCCATTAGATCTCAGTCCATTAGATCCCAACTCAGTGCCAGCCCTGGCCCTGGGGAGCAGAGTTCACTGGCACAAGGCTGAGTGCTTGGCCAGGGGTGCTGAGGGAGGGATTTGGTGCCTGGACTGAGCTGTGGTGCTTGGGAATGGCCGGGAAGGGAGAGGATGGAGAGGGGGCTGTGGAGAGCGATGCTGATTGTTCCTCTCCTGGGCCAAGGAGGATTAAATGACCGAGCTGGGCTCTCGCAGAGAACTAACCCCAGAGCTCCTGCTCTCCTCCTGGTGCTTTTACATCTCGTTTTTCCCCGTGGAAGCAGCAAACGCAGGGTGAGATCTCTCCTGGAGCCTGCTGTCACAGAGCTGCGCTGCTGCAGCCCCCGAGCCCAGCCCATCCCGGCTCTGTGCCCGTGTTCCAGGGCGAAAAAACAAACTTGACCTCAATTCCCATGCTGCTGAAGGGCATGGGCAGGGCCAGCATCGGGTTTCAAGTCCAGCTTCCTCAGCTGGCAGCGGGGCTTTTGTCTAAAAGGGATGTTTGAAGAAGTGTGTGAGCTCTGGAGGGACCGGGCTGTGGCTCGTCCCCTCGTCCATCCCAGCTGCATCACTGTGACATTTGCAGGGCCAGCAGCGCTCAGGGCATGGCTGTGCCTCCTCATTTCATCTTCAGGAAGCAATTCCTTCCTGGTGCATCTCCCGGGGGCTGCAGCTCCTCCAGGACATTGGCCCGCGGCCTGCTAGGACAAAACTGATGTGTCAAGGCCGATCAGCTCAGGGGCTCTCAAGCTGGATAACTCTGTGGGGTGACCTTGGAAGGCACCGTGGGGAAGGACAGGGGGGTAGGGAGCCCTTCCTGCTTGACAAAGCAATTTTTTTTAGGCTGAAAACCTGTTTTTTTTTTCCCCTCCGAGGGGCTCCTCGATGCTTGGAATGCACAAGGAGGGATGTGGATGCTCGTGATTATCTTGACATCGCCTTCTCCCGTGCTTGTGCTCTGTGAAATCCTCCTTGCAGCCAGCGTTTGTGGCTTTAACTGTTGCCTTGATGGGCTGGATTCCACCCTGGCTTTCCCATCCTTTGCCCTGGCAAAGCAGGATCTCCACCGAGAGGGCTGAAAGGGGGAGGAAGAGGCAGGATCTCCGTGCATCTCCTCTTCCAGCTGGGGTTTTCCTCACCGGGTTGTCCCTGGAAATGCTGCAGGGATGGTGTGGAAGGCGAGGTTATTCCACACACTTCCCAAACGAAACCAGCCATCAGAGCCATAAGCTCTGACTTTTTAGGGTTCTTTGTGAAATTTTAGTTTTTTAGTGCCTCATCAGCATCATTAATGGGGAGATAATTAGTGCAGTGTAACTCTCTATTTATGGCCCTGCAGAGGTGCATCCTCACCCCAAAGCACAGGGAGTTTGTTCCCAGCCTGTGCAGGTGGTTCTGACCTAAATCAGCCTGACTTAAGCCTGAATTAAACCTGCATTAAGCCTACATTCACTCCTTTTTTTTTTTTTTTAATTTTATTTTATTTTTTGCAAGTGAACCAGCTTGAGAGCTCTGAGCATTCATCTCCTTCCTGGGAGTAAATAACACGGTGACCACAGATTAAGGAGCTGCCTGAAGAACAGCTTTAGCTGTGAGTGGGGAGCAAATGTGTTTTTCCCCTTTCTCTGCTGAATATTAATGTCCCATCCCTGGAGCAGTGTGGTTTAGCACGAGATCTTTCTGCAGGAGCCCTGGGTGAGCGCTCTGCGACAGAGCTGAGAGCCCCAGCACGAGGGAAGGGACTTGTCAGGGGTTTTATTTACAGAGCTGATGAAAATAAACAGAGGCATGAAGTGTTTTGTTGGTTTGGTTTTTGCTTTTGTTTATCCGGTCTGTTTTTTTTGGAAAACACTCAGGATCGCTGCTCCCCAGCAGGTAAAACAAGGAAAATGAAAGTTAGAGAGGGGTGAGCAAGGGCAGGGCAGCGTTTTGAGGTGCTGCAAGGACCATTTGGTGCCCATCCTCCCCCAGCTGCAGAACAGCCAAATTGTGCCACGGGACAGGAGGCACAGCCTTTGCTGAGCTGGGGGCTGGGGTGGGGTTTATGCTGTGTGGGTTCAAGTGGGGTTTTTTGGCCAATGTTTTGGGGGAATCATTGCAATCCAACAGCCCAAGGGGTTGGATCACATCCCCCCAGAGCCCCAAGGACTGGCATTCATCCACACTCCCTGGATCTCGTGCACTCCTGCGTGTCCCTCTGAGGATTCCTTCACCTTATAAAGCCAATTTATGGAAATGCAACACGAAACTTAAGCCCTCAGCACTTCTTTAATCCTCTCCAGTAACACAGGAGTCATTCCCTATGCATCCCATAATCAAATTTCCCCGGGTTTATCTGTCACTTGCAGACCTCCATCGCCCTTACCTGGGAGCAGGGGCTTGTAACACCAACCATGTCCCATTGTTCCCATTTGTTTGCTGAGCATGCGGGTGGAGAGGCATAAATATTAAAATATCCCCATTATAAAGCCAGGCCTCCATTGATAAATGATGTATAAAATCAATTTACAACCCAGGAATAAAAAGCACCCATGAAGTGGTTGCTAGCTCCAGGTACTAGAAAATTATTCCTCCATAACTTGCTCTGACTGGAACTCATTACACACTCTGTCTGTGGAATGATTTTGTTGTTAAAAACTCTGTCAGTCAGAGCTTATTTATTCCTTCTCCTGGTGAAGAATCCCGGAGTGGCTGCTGCCTGTGGAGCAGAGAGATGCTGTGCTCTGCTGTTTTTGGGCACTGCCAGTCCCTCACGCCTCAGTGCTCTGCAGAGTTTGGGAGACAGGGCAGGATGAAGAAAGTCAGGAATTGCTGATGTCTCCCGAAGCCTTGGCACCTGCATGTTTAACTGCAGGCAGGTGAGGAGTCCCACTTTTGTCTGATTATGCTGAATTTAACCCCTCGGTCACGCTCACCAAAGGGAAAAGTTTCCCTGCCAAGGGAATAAAACCTCTCCAGGTTATCCAGGTTTGTCTGCGTGCTGCTTTTCCTTGGGGTTTCCATTTCGGGAAGGAGCAACAGCAACACAGACTTGAGGAATCTGGAATAAAGGCATCTTCCTCCCCTAACACCCAGCTAAGCTGTTAGCTTTGTCTTCTTCCACAAATCTTCTGGGCCAAAAGGAAGAAAAATTGGTTCTTGACTGAAAGGAAATGTTGTGGCAGCAGCTGTGTGCTGTCTCAGTGCTGATGGGTTTGTACAGGGTTTGGGGTGTCAGAGCACCTCAGAGATCCCCACAGGGAGAATTCCCTGCCCTTTGAAGGCAACACCTGATCTCCAGCTGTGTTGAGAGAGGGAGGTGTCCCTGCCCATGGCAGGGAGGAGGAATGGATGAGCTTTAAGGTCCCCTCCACCCCAAACCACCCCGGGATTCCACGGCCCCACTCTGCCCCCAAAACCAAGGCGCTGAGCCCTCTGGGGAGCCCAGGTGTTGATTGAAATTCATCCCCCTGGCTGGGGAGCTCTCCGTGGTGGCTGCAGACAGAGTGAGCTCACCGTGCCCTTGCTCAGGCCTGGAGCCAGGCCAGCTCTGCTGTCTGGGACCTGCATTAGCTGATGAGGCTTTGGGGAAGGTGAGCGAAGCGTGCCCGAGCCTGGCACGTGTGGCCCCGCAGCTGAAGGTGGAAAACCCTTCCCAGCCCTCACCTCAAACGCTCTGCCAGGTCCTCCCGAGACCTGCAAGGCTCAAAAAAGGCCCAAGCAGGAGGGGAGAGCAGCAGTGGGAGGTCCAAGCTGTGCTACACGCAGTGGCTGATGTGGTAGGACAAAGCAGGGGATAAAAATAACAGGAACGTGACTCAGCAGTGCCCTCCGAGGTGGGCCCAGCCCACAGAGCTGCTGGATCTCTGACAGGTGAACACATCTGCCTGCTGCAGGAAGCAGTGCTGGAAGAACATCCTTATTTTCCTCTCAGGGCTTGGTATCAGCTGGCATTTTGATCAAGGAAAGATTTCCCGAGGTGGAATTAACGAGGGGAGCGCGAGGTGCAGGAGCAGCATCCCTGGAGGAGGGTGTTTAGAGCAGCTTCCCCAGGGATGGATCACTCTGGTCCTCAGCTACTCAATACCTTCAGTAATGACTGAGCTGCCCCAGGGATGGATCATTCTGGTCCTCAGCTACTCAATACCTTCAGTAATGACTGAGCTGATGATCCATGTCCTCTGCTGGGCTCGGCTGCAGATGGAGTAAAGATTTGTGATGTTGCAAATAATGCAGTTATTGTTATAGCATCAGGCAAACTGCCTGGGGAGGTGGCCACAGTCCAACAAAGCACCCAGTGCTTCTGCAATGGACATTCCAAGGTCTGGAAGCTCAGTGTTTTGCCACAGGTTGGCCTTGCTGTGCTGCTGGGCATTGGTTGAACTGCTCTGTAGCTCTGCTCACCAAAGGAATGCTGTTTAATGCTCAGTCTCTCTCCACCACAAGGGATTTAATCACACCCTGGCTGGAAATCATCCTGCAAAGCTAATCCGAGTCTAAACCAGTGCAAGCAAGGAGAGAATGCAGCTCCCTGAGACTCCTTAATTCGGAATATTGGCACCTCTGCAGCCTCTGGAAGGAGCAACACGGTCCATGGCTGGTTTTAGGGATTTGGGTGTGACTTGAGTTAGCAGAAATCAACCTGGTGGCTCTGCAAACCTGGCCAGTGGCAAAATTGGTGTCTCTTACTGCTCATTTTGTTGGTTGATAGAATAAAAAAAATTTAAAAAATCATTATAAATGCAGCAATAAGGAGCAGTGGATGAAATGAATGCAGGCTCCTCCTGTCTGGGCTGCAGCTCCGGGGCTCTAGAGCACAGGAACTGCTCAGACAAGGATGTGCCACTTCTGGGGTACATTTTTAGGGCAGCCAGGGAAGGAAGGAAGGGAGGGAGAGGGGCAGAGAGCGCAGGTGGATGAGGCTGGGCTCATCCACCAAGAGCCACAACTGCCCCTCCAAACTCTTTTTTCCCCTCTTTTTCCTCCTCTGAGAGGGGCTGGTGGCGCTCACCTTGTTAAAAAGCCACTGTGCTGTAAAACAACCTCTCTCTTAATAACGATATTAATGTCAAATGCCACAGACTGAGCCACAAAACCTCCTGGCGGGTTGTTACCAGCTCGGAGCTCTGTCCCTGCCGTGCCAGCAGGATGAGGCTTCTCCCCAGCCCCTTCCCTCCTCCACGGGCCCTGCTGAGGACTGGAACTCGTATTTTACACCAAGTACTCTGTTTGAAAAGGTCAATGGCTGATGTTATTCATGGAAGGGGGAAGAAGGAGGAGGGAAGAGAGATCTCCCAGCTTTTTACTGTGGAAACTTCCCTCGGTTCTGCCCAGGGGCTTTGGCACCTCCTGGGAGGAAGGAGAGCAGTGGGGTGTTCATGCAGTGCTGGGGAAAAGGTGATTTCAAAGTGAGCCCAGCCTCTGCCGTTCAGAAAATCTGAATTTCTGACAGGTTCCAGTGTGTTTGGATTTGTGGGGACCTCCAGGCTGAGCAGTGGAGTGCTCTGGACAATTCCAGAGCTTCTCTCCTGGTTTTTAGTGCTTCTTAATGCTCCACCTAAATTAATCCTGAGCTGGACTGAATCAGGCTGTGTAACCCTGCCTGGGAGCTCTGGACACAAGTCAGGTGAAAGGATTTGCCCAGTTTTAGCTGAGGGCGCTGAGGGAGACAATCCAGATTCTTTTCTGGAAAAAAATAAAAGTAAAATAAAATAAAATAAAATAAAATAAAATAAAATAAAATAAAATAAAATAAAATAAGATAAAATAAAATAAAATAAAATAAAATAAATCATGTCCTCCTTCCAGCCTGAATTCCTTCAGCTTTAAGCCCCGAGTTTTTGTTCTGCCTTTGGCAGATTAGAGAGACCTTTACTGTCTCAGGGTGGGTTAGAAAGACCAACAAAGCCCTTTATTCTGTCAATAGGCAAATAAAGCCTGGCTTTGGTGTGAAGTTCAGCTTCTCTAAGGCTGAGACTTATTGCTCAGCAGGTGACTCTGGTCTGGACTTCTCTCCCTCCTGCTATTTATGAACTCCAGGGCTCTCCCCATCCTGGTTTGGGGGTTTGGGGGTGTCATTCTGCAGCCAGTATTTACCCAGATAAAAGTTTCCTCTGAATTTTGTCCCTTAGAAGCACCCAGGAGAAATGTTTGAGTTCCTGGCATTTGGGAGCATCCTGGCAGCTGCTCACCCCTAAAAAATGGAGTTCCTGGAAGGTTTGGGAAAACTTGTCTCTGTCACAGGCCTTACTGCTGCTCTGATGCTTGAGAATTTCCCTTGGGGAAAGTTAGCAGCAGCTAGCAGGCCAAATCAAGCCCACAGACCCTTTTTCTTTCTTTCTTTTTTTTTTTTTTTTTTTTTTTTTTAATGTGAATGCTTTCAATTTGATTGCCAGCCTGGGAGCTGGCCATGTCCTGCCTGCTCATGAGCCAGGCGTGCTGGTCCCAGCCTTTCCCCCAGCTCAGGGCGTTCCTGTGATCGGTGCCTTGTGAAGAAGAACCCAAATTCCCCCCCTGAGCTCAATCACACGCAGTATTTTTCAGTCTCACAGTTATTTAGACTTTCTGTGTCCTCGGCAAGTCACACAAGTGCTCAGAATGAGGTTGAATGGCTCAAGGGCTGAGGGAAGAAGAGGTAAATAATTCCTGTGTTTGATGCAGAGCTGCCTTTGTCCCTGTTTGTCAGCCGTGATCGATGTCGCCCGCTGGTCTCTATTGTTATTCTGTTGTCGCTTGTCACACTCACACCTTCCTTTGAATCCTGCTCTTGTCTCTTTTCCCTCTTTTTTTTCCCCCCTTCTCCTGACACCTGGCTTGTGAGTAATTTACCTATGACAACAGGAGAGTAATTCTGTCGTTCTGTCAGGGGAAATTGGGTCTGGGCCTTGAGAGCTGCGAGAAATCTTCAAAGGGATCTGGAGCCAGGAAAACTCCGTGTCCCATTCTCTGCCTTGTCACGCTGCCTGCCAGATGAAGTCATTAGGAAGGGCAGGGAGGAGGAGGAATGAGGGGAAAAAAACCCCAGAGGAGCTGGACTGAGAGATGGAAGGGAAAGGAGGAGAGGACAGGAGAGGGAAGAGCAGGAATCAGAGGAGCGAAGGAGATGGCAAACACAGCACATGGAGATCCTGGCAGATCTCAGCTGAACCTGTGCTGAGCACTCAGTGGAGCCCAGCGTGGCTCAGACAAGGCTTTAGGCCATTCCTAAATGGCCACCAGTGCAGGGGACAGTGCTGGAGAGAGGGACAGCCCTGCAGAGCCACCCTTTGCTCCAGGGGGATGCTCCACGTCCCTGCTCGGCCAGATACAGAGAGCTGGCAGCTGCTCACCCCTAAAACACGGAGTTCCTGGAGGGTTTCAGAGCAGGCTGGAGTGTCACAGCACCATTTCCTGACCTGGTGCCTCCTCCAGCCCCCAACTGCTCCCTCAGGAGCCTTTTGCTGCCAGCTCCCACATTC
Source organism: Nicator chloris (assembly GCA_013400495.1). NCBI lineage: Eukaryota > Metazoa > Chordata > Aves > Passeriformes > Pycnonotidae > Nicator > Nicator chloris. The sequence continues at coordinate 33,034 of WAAE01004017.1, read as the reverse complement.
CACCTCCCGGATTGAATCCCCAAATGCCAATTTGCTGGAAGAGCAGGAGAGAGGGGCAGCAGGTGCCTGGGGGAGGACATCAGCAAACCCCCAAATCCTGTCTGTGCTGAGCTCAGGATTCACTGAGCCAGCCAGGAGCAGCTTGGTGGCCGAGGAGGGAGGGGAGATGTGAAGGCTCAGGTGGCTCCTGCTCAGGAGGCATTTTCATCCCCAAGTGCCAATTTGCTGCCTGCTGGAAGAGCAGGAGACAGGGGCAGGAGCTGCCTCCTGGAGGACACCAGAGGTGCCCTGGGAACCCCAAAATCCTGCCTGTGCTGAGCTCAGGCTGCTTCCTTGCCAGGAGCATGGATGGGCTCAGCCACTCCACGGAGGCTCCTGTCCCTTCCTGAGGAGCTGGAGCTCAGCCCTGGCCGTGCAGCTGAGGAGCTGGGAGGAGGCAGAAGGTGCCCCATGTGTCACCTGCAGCTTCTACTGCTCCCATTTGTCCCTGTCTGCCCCGTGTGTCACCCAGCAGAGCGGCCCAGCCTCAAACTGGGATCTTGGATTTGCTGCACCAGAGTAATGGGAGCTGAAATTCAAATTCCAATTCAATGGGAGCTGGAGAGGAAAAAGGACAGAGCAGGTGTAGAACTTGTGTCTTTGTTCTCCACTCAAAGCACCCCCATTTGTCCCTGTCTGCTCCGTGTGTCACCCAGCAGAGGGTCCCAGCCTCAAACTGGGAGCCTGGATGGGCCATCCCAGCTGGGATTTGCTGTATCAGAGCAATGGGAGCTGAAATTCAGGGCTGGAGAGGAAAAAGGACAGGGCAGGTGTAGAACTTTCATCCTTGTGCTCCACTCAAAGCAGCAGAACTCCTGCCTGGTGCTGAATTCTCCGTGCTGAGCAAGCTGGGCTTCCCCTTGGGTTCTGCCTCAGGTGGAGCTGCCAACCAAACCTCAGCTTTGTCTTGGGGAGTGTCAGAATCAGCAGAGCCCAGCTCCCTCCTTGGCGGGATCTGAGTTTGTTTATTTTGTTTATTTGCACAGCTTTGCCCCCAGCCCCCGTGGAGGGTCCCACAAACCCTGTGTGCCCAAGGCCTGCCAGCTCCACCCCCCTCCTCAGCACCATCCCTCAGCCCAGCTCCTGGTGCTGCCTCACTATTAATTGGCCTGTGTGATCTCCGGGATTGTTATTTATTAATAGATTGTTCTGAGCGTAGCAAAGTTCATTATTTAAAGCAGGAGGCTGAGAGAGATCCAGAGGAACAGATGGATGCATGGAAGTATCAGAAGAAGGAGTAGTTAAAATTCCAGGCATGTGCTGAGCCTTGACAAAGGATGGAAAACAGAATCAATCATCATTATCTAGGAGAAAAGCCATCAGTCTGTGTTTAAAATAAGCACTTTGGGTATTAAGCCCACGACACCAGACTTTGCAAGAGTTTTGCCTGGTAGCTGCAGACCCTGGGGTTACAAACAGGGCTGGGGAGCACAGGAAAAAGAGATATTCAGGCATGAAAATGCAAGGAGAGATGGTTTTGGTGTCCACCCAGTCCTGACTGGCTGCAGACAAAGGTTTTTCTTCGGGGCTGTGGTGGTGAAGGTCACCCCAGTTGTGCTGTTAAGGCCTTTTAGATGCTAAGGACTGCTCTGGCTTGGGAAAAGACCTGTAATATTTACCCTAAGAAAGGAATTTCCTCACTGGAATGGTCTGATTGCCCACCAGACTGCCCGAGCTGGGTCCTCAGGGGAAGGTGATCATTGCCTGTGAAGGTGCCACAGCAAAGAAGGGAAGTGTCCAACAGAAATCAGGGGAAATTTGGGAGCTACCAGGGATTTTTGAGCCAGCCAAGCCTTAAGGATGGCTAAGACCAATCACAGAGAGGCAAGGTCACTGTCACACTGAGCTGATGGCAAAGATGAGACACAAATTTAGGAATTTTACCCGCCAGAGCAGTCTCTAACCCCAGTTCCCAACGTGTTTTTCTCTGCCCAGGTGGGTTGTTCTGCTACTTGCCAGCACAAAAGCTTTCTTCCCACAAGCAATAAAATAATATCAGACATCATCTCTCTGTTGGCCCCCTGCATGTGAAAGCAAAGGTCAGCTCTGTTGTGAACTCCTGCTAAAATGGCTCTAATTGCATCCAATTTTCCAGATATGAATTTATCTCCCATTAGCAGGCCCTGGAATACTCAACTCTAATGGCCAAGCTGCTGCTCTGAGCTGCTTCCCAGTAATTGGTTAAGAGTGGGGCTGTTTGGTAATAGGTAAACAGGTCTTTTTTCCTTCTAAATTTAAAATTTATATCATGGCTTTCCCTCTGAACAAGGTTATTTGTGGCCGTGCCCTGGCTGTGCTTTTATGCTGAGCCCACCACGTGTTCCCGGGCCAGCACAGCGTCTCCTTTCTGCCCTCCTCAGCTCCAGAGGGAATATTTGGGATCCTTGCTGCACACAGGAGGCTCTGCTGGAGGTTGTTTCACCCTCCCACAGAGGAGCAGAACACGCTCAGTTTGTGGGGTTGTCTGAACACCTTTTTTTTTTTCTCAGAACCCACCTTCAGCTTTCTCCTAAACGCTGAGATTTCCTGGCATGGCACCTGGCAGGCAGTGCCATTTCTCCCTCCCCCTGCCAGCACTTCTCCCCGGGAGCCTTTAGAGGTTTTTAAACACTCCTTGAGCCCTAATGTGGCTCTTCCTTGCACTGGGAGGACAACTGGGAGATCACCTGGTAATGTCTGATTTCACTGCTCCTTTTTCTCTCTCACAGAGGTTCCTCTTAACCCACTCCTCCCCTTCACCCCTGGCTTCCCTTTTTTTACACCTGGAACACCAGAAAGGGAGCAAATGAATCAAGCTTTGTGTTCTTCACACGTGCATCTCCTGCAGGAAAGGGTGCAGGGGAGAGGCTCGGGGAGGATTTCTGCACAGGTCCTTGCAGAGCTGCTGGCAGAATTCAGGTGATGGATTCGGGGCTCTCAGACCCATCAGTGCCTTCCTGAGGCATTTTGCAGATCCCAGCAGAAGAAAATGATGGCTGGGCAGGTGGGAGATGGGTGCTGAAATGATTCCTTGGTGTTTCCTTTCTTCCTCCTCGTTTGGGGCAGAGCTGCCCTGGTTTCCTTGAGTGTGGTCTGGGGTTGTTCTTGCTTGGCACGGAGCAACAGGGAAATAACTTTGGGGTTTGTGGAGGGTGTTTAGATCACCCCGTTCTGCCCTGGTTCTGGAGTGGGACAGAGCAGCTGTGGCTGCCCCTGGATCCCTGGAAGTGTCCAAGGCCAGCTTGGAGCAGCCTGGGGTAGTGGGAGTGGGGTGGCCTCTACACCCCTTCCCATCCAAACCACTCTGTGATCCTAAAATCCCTTCCTCTTCCCACAGCCTGCCAGAGAAGCTGGCAGTGAGGGGGAACTGTGGGAGCTGCCACAAATTCTTCAGCACAGAGGATTTCAGTTGTTCTGGTGAAGGTGTAAAAGCTCCCAGGTGATGACCATCAGTCTGTCCTCTGTATGAAGCCTCATCCCACCACCTGAGAGTTCAGAAGTGACTTCACAGTCACAAACCCCTGACTCTTCAGCTCAAAATCTGCTCCAGCTCAAGCACCCTTTCAGATTTTATTGCTGCCTGCACCACGAGCCTCCCTCTGCCCACTCAGCCCTCCCCAGCCAGGCCAGCCCAGGCCAGAAATAGTCCTTGCTGGCAGGGATAATACAGGAGAAAACAGATGAAGGAGGTGTGGACAGGGATTTGCATTTCTTTCATTCCTCCTGTTCCCCACTCGGACATACCTTGGCAAAGGACTGGAGTCAGGGATAGGAACAGAGAGTGGTGAAATTGGACTGAAATATCTTTAAAAACTTGAAATTGAGGCTGTGGCCGAGCTGGAAAGCAAGCTCAGAGCTCTGCCTTGGGAGGAGGAAGTTTTTAAAATTAAATTAAGCGGGAGTGGGATGAGCTGTGGGGCGAGCTGAGCACAGGCCAGAGGTGAATTCTCCCTCCCCATCAGTTTGTGTGGGATGGGGAGCACAGCTTCCCCCACGTGGGGCTTGCTACTGTACATCTTTCATAGTCCTATTTCTCCAAAATACCTGGTCTATTTGCAAGGCCATCATTTGGAGCTTGTTTCCCGTTCAGTTTCTGTCTCAGCAGTGTCTGCCCTATCCCACGGCCTTTCTCAGTCAGCACACTTTATCTCAGAGTGTGCACACAGATGCATAAAGCTATGTGAGCTTTCTGTCGGGCTTTGAGAATCCTCTGCAAATCCATTTCCCACCCCCCAGGCTGCTGCTGCCCCTCCCAGGAGCAGTGAGGAGGGGACACCTGGAAATGCTGCCAGTCCATCACCAGGCAGCCAGCCCCGGTCCTCGGCTGTCACCGCGCNGACACCTGGAAATGCTGCCAGTCCTCGGCTGTCACCGCGTGGTTTGGACCTCCTGGGGACAGGGCAGTGCCTCCTCTTCAGCTGCCTCTCGGGGGAACCCCAGCAGGGCCGGGGGGTGATGGATGTGGAGTTCAGCAAACCGAGTCTGGGAGATCAATAGGGGAATATGCAGCCCATGGATCATGCGGGTTCCTCGTGTCTGGGCAGCGCTAAATCAAAAATGATGAACGGCAGCTCCCTCAACCTTGGCCCCTCTGCTCTGCCCCAGTGACTGAGAGGGGTTGTGCTGCTTCCCAGCCTCGTTCCTTTGCTCTCCTGATCGTTCTGGCATTGAAACACGAGGCTGTGTTTTTAATATCCTGTCCTTCCCCAGTGCTGCCTCCCTCTCTCCTTGCCCAGGTAATTTCCAGCTGGCAGGCACCGTGCCCAGCTCACGTTCCCCCTGCTCTCAGGGTGCACCTGCTCAGGGCACACCTGATCAGTGTGCTGCAGACTGCCTTCCCCTGCACATTGCACCAGGTTATTTCTTAATTTGGGGAAGATCTGCCCTGGCAGAGGTTGTGTGGCAGCCACAGGAGCAGTCAGGAGCTCTGAATTCCTCTCCAGGTGTGAGCTGGCTGCTGTTGGTGCTGAGCAGACCCAGGATTTCTCATGGAAGGAAAATGCAGGAGCAGTTTTGGAGAGGGTGCAGAGGTGGCACCAGCTTTGCAGAACTGCCCTAAACAGCATCTGGATTTCCTCAGGAGGTGATGTTTTTGACTTGGAGCAGGAATTCACAGGCACAGAGAGCTCCATCATCCCCTCCTGCCTTTGCAAGGTCACTTCCACCACGAGAAGCAAAGCCTCGTTTTATTGCATGATATATTTATAATAAATGTTCTCAGTAGCAGCTGAAGTGACACTGATCTCAGCAGAGACATTTCCCTGGATCTGAGCTCTCTGGCTGCTCCAGTGGGAATATTTCCATCCCCTCTGTCACAGCTCACTTGGCCCAGCTGCAGATGAGGAGTGGCTGCTTCAGCTCCTGACGTAAATGAGCTCTGAGTTTTGCCCAGTCAGACTCGTGCCACTGTGGCAGGCAGGAAACAATAAAGCCAAAAAAAAAAGAAAAAACAAACCTCGGGAAGTTTTCCTTAAAAACAGCCTGGATGAACTTGAGCTGATGGACAAAGGCCATCAGTTCCATCAGGGATGAAGTGGCCAGCAGCAAAGCTGAGGAGCTTTAAAGAACTGCTTTGCAAATATCAAATTATGAATCATGGAAAGCCAGCCCAGACTAGTGAGAAAAAAAAAAAATCCTTGAGAACCATCTGGGATTTTCCTATTTTATATCTACAATTACATCACGATGGCCCTGAAAGCAGCAGCAAAATCCTCCTTTGCCCAGGCTGCTGGCAGGATGGGATTGAGCAGCATCTGAGGGACTCATGTGCTCCAAAAAAAACCCATTATTGCAGGCTGGGGACAATGAGAGGGGGAAAAACCGAATTCAGAGCCATGACAACAGCAGGCCCCTGCAGAGAATGCTGAGCACACAGCCCAGAACCAGCTCCAGTGGGTGAGAGAGACAATAACAGAGAGAATTGTGTCTTGATCTGGCTCTGAATGAGAGCTTCCAGAATGAAAGAGGAGAGGCAGAAGATGCTGTGTTATCTATCAACCCAATTGATTGTTGTACCCAGAGCCTGGCTCAGTAATAAATGAGAATGCCACTCATCTGCTTTTCTGGTCTATTTAGAATATTTTTAGAACCCTTTCTGAAAGATACTCTGATTAATCTGGTGAATTTTCCTTTGCTCAGTGAGACTTAGAGCAACATTGGATTTAATTACCCCGTGACTGGGAGGGATGTAATGAGGGCAGATACAAATCCTGGTGACAGCTGAGAGTGGCAGGGAGAGCATTTATCCACCCAGCAGCTGAGATGACAAGTGCTGAGTGTGAGCCTGAGCCTTTGGGAAACAAAAAAATGGGATTTTTAGCTGCCAGCAGAGGCAGGACAGAGGAGCTGAGGTGGTGGGAGAGCCCTGGGGTGCCAAAACCAGCCCTGGCTCCTCACACCAAGCCAGTGGCACCCAGATTCCCAAATCCACGAGTTTAGGGCTCCATGGAACTGTTGAGACTGGAGAAGACCTCCAGGATAACGGAGCCCTGATGACCTTCAGGAAATGCAGGAATGGGCTTTTCAAAGCAATGAAACAAAGCCCACGGGGACCAGAGAGATTTTCTGGGTTACAGGGATGCTGGATTTTGGTGCTGCACGGATTGGGGTGGATCCTGAGCAGCTCCAACCTGCCCTGCCCACCTTTGTGACAGCTCCAGGGATGTCCCCACAGGTAACTGGTGCCTGCTGCTCCCTGAGGAGCCTCCCAGCCAGGAGAAGATAAATAAAATAGCCAATATAATAAATATATAAATATAAATACTCCTTCAAGCTGCACCTGCTCGCCTGAATAATTTCCCAGGAAAGGAGGCCAGGCCACTTCCCAGGAATTCCTTTCCCAGCCCTTGTCAGCACAAACAAGGCACAGATTTCCCTGCTCCTCCTTGTTTATCCTCTGGGCTTTCTGTGAAGGGTTTCCAGCACAGCTCCTCTCTCACTTTCCCACTTCCCAGCTCTGCAGCACAATCTTGGCAGGTTGGGGACATTTGTGGCTGGTTTGGGCTGGGTTTTATGCCACAGTCTGAAGAGGAATTAAAAAAAAAAACCAAACAAAATCCAAACCAGCTTTTTCATGTGGAGGGAAGGAAATTGGAAAGCTGGAGAGGGCACGGAGCTCTTGCTCAGCATTTCTCCCCAGACTCTGTCAGTGTTTTCCATCCAAAGCTTGGTTTTCCAGCCAAACTTTGGTTTTCCAGCCAAACTTTGGTTTTGCAGCCAAAGGCTGGACCTGTCAATGCCATGAGGACACTGCAGGAATGTGGATGGAGATTTCTAGGAGATGCTTTTCGTGTCAGGGACGCTACAGATGAGCTTCTCCTTGTGTGTGGCTTCCTGATTCATCCCTTTCAGCTGGTTCCTATGGAATGTCAGAATGGTTTGGGTTGAAAGGGACTTTAAAGATCCAGTTCCAACCTGTGCCATGGGCAGGGACACCTCCCAGCACCCCAGGGTGCTCCAGCCTGGCCTTGGGCACTGCCAGGGCTCCAGGGGCCGCCACAGCTTCTCTGGGAGCTGTGCCAGAGCCTCCCCACCTTCAGATTAAAGAATTTCTTCCCCAAATCCAGTCCAAACCTACTTGCTGTCAGTTTTAGCCACCCCCCTTGCCCAGTTGCTGATCCAGGATCCCCCTCCAGCTCTCCTGGAGCCCTTTGAGATCGTGGGAGATGCTCTGAGCTCTGCACACAAATTCCCCTCTCCACCCTGAGCAACCCCAATTTGCCAGCCTGAAGAAACACTTGACACTTTCTACATCCCTTTTTTACTTCCCCACAGCTTCGTGCTATTTAGGGAAAACCAAAATGTGCCTCCAGAGCCAGAATTTGGCAAGTTTCTGCCAGCAGGACCAACAGGAAGTTCATCCCCACGTTCTGAGGTTCTCTGGCCAGGAAATGTGAATAATGGATAGGGAGGAAGGCACTTTCCCCTTCGTGCTCCAATTTCTCTCACATCAATTAGTTTCCATCAGGCTTTCCTGCAGGAGAATGGAGCTTTGAAAGGCTCTGGCTCAAAATTAACTGGAGTTGTGGGGAAGAAAGGGCAGGAAGTTAAAAGGAAAACTGCTGATGCCTTCTCCTGTGGAGTTTGCTGTGTAATTAATTTCTTGCTTCTTCAGAGACCCTTGATTTTTTTTTTTTTTCCCCCCCAATTTGGTCAAAGTTGATCTCCAATAATGAGCTGGAAAGCCATTGGCTTGTGAATCCTGTGGAATGGATATAGGAGAGGAAAATGATGATTATTGTCCTCTAAGCTGTGTTGTCACCCCTGTCTGCAGCAGGTCTGGCCTTGGCTGAGTGTTGTTTTTGGGATTTCGTGGAGGTTCCTTCCTTTCTTTTGCTAAAAGTTTATTGGCAGGGCTCAGGTGGGGGTGTCCCATCACAGACAGGAATGTGAATAACAACAACAACAACAACAATTAATAATAATAATAGCAATAATAGTAATAATAGTCCTTGAAGAAGGAGTGCTGGCTGCCCACCCTCCCTTGGGAAAGGTGTTGCAAAAAAGCACTTGAGGACCCCCATCCTTAATTAAAACCTGGAGAAGTTGATGAAAATGAACTCCTTCTTGATTATAGGATGTAATTCTTTTTTATATTGATCATTTTGAGTAATTTTACTGCCTGGGAGGAACTTATCCCAGTCCTGTCCACCTGTCCATGCCATGTTCCTGGCATGCTTGGACTGGGAGAATTGTCTGTCCCTGTCACTCACCTGGGGCTGTCTGCTCCTCTTGAAGCAGAAGGAAAGCTCCAGAAAGGCATTATATCACTTTTATAATTTATTTTATCCATTTTCTCATTCATTTATTTTTTTTTAAATTAGTTTTATTGCATAGAAAAGCCGCCCTTCCAACTGCAGCTCCAGGGAAGGGGGATAAAAAAGCAGGAAGGAAGCAGAGCACATTTTAGAGCTCTTTCCAGCTGGCCTAACCCTGGTCCTCCCCTCAGCCTGGGCCTGACCTTCAGCCAACCCCTCCTGTGTGCTCCAAACAAGATTTGATGATGTTGCCCACTCCAGGTCCCAGCATGAGATAAGTGATGTGGGAGAGAGGAGCATTAATATCAAATATTTGAATCCCCCCCCGGCACGGATGCTCTGCTGCAAACCTTTCCAGGAGCAGAGCATCCCTTTTCCCGGGGTCCTTGGGGCAGGAAACTGCTGCCAGCACCCTCAGCTCAGCTCAGCCAGGGTGACAAGGAGCCCAAGGCTGCTTGGAAGAGGGAAATACCAATAAATTAGTGCTGGAAGGCCTGGAATCGGGTGCAGACCCAGAGCTGAATCCCTACCCAACAACTTTTGTCTGTCACAAAGCCCAAGCTCCTCGGTGACCTGTTGGTGAGCAAGTTTGAGACCTTTTTGTCCCAATCCAGCAGGAGAAATGTCTCAAAATGAGCTTGGATTGTATTTTTTTTTGTTTTTTTGCTTCTCTTTTAACCCCAAACCAACTCCAAATTCAAAATCAACTGTTGCTTGGGCAGGAGGAAGGGATGAAGTGTGCTGCCCGCAGAACTGCGTGATACCATGAAGCTTTTTATTCTCTTGGAGTTACTCCTTGCAGGGAAGCCCGAAGATTGGATGTCTTCCTGGCGTTTTTCAGGCTTGCCAGCAGACACAGGCATCTCCTTCCAGGCTTGCTGAGCCATTGTCAGGCAGCTTGGCTGTGAAAATGAGCACCTCCAGCACTGCTGAGGATCCCAGGCTGCGAGGGATCGGTTTTCTGGGATGCTGAGTGGCACTTGGACTCTGCTGGGATGAACACAGCGATCTGGATTCCCCCAGCACTCCACAGCTTTCCCCATTTCCCTCTGTAAATTTTCCCCTCCAGGCTCAGAAACCCGGGGATGAAATTGGGGAAGCACAAACCAGCGCTGGTGGGGAAGGACAGAGAGGAGCAGAATTGATATTCTCATCTCCCAGGCGAAATGATTTACTGCTTTGTTGTTTAAAGAGCACCGAGATTTATAAACCTGCGAGGCCGGGCTGTGCTGTGGTGTGAATTGACGGCATTATTTGGCTTTGCCTGCGCTGTGATCCCGGGTTTTTGGAGCTTTTTACCGAGCTGCTGTTGACCGGCATCGCCTGCCTTAAGCTGGAATTTCCAGCTCCCAGCCTCCCCATCCTGAAAGCCATTCCTCACCTGGGGCTGTGCTGATAAAACTGATTAGCGGGAGGGAAGGCAGGCAGGGAGAAATGTGTTCCTGGCGAAAAGGGCACTACATCAAGCTGAAATTCCGGAGAAATGCTGAGTTCACAGAACATATCAGGAGTTATTAACCTCTGCATGAGAACCGTGCTGCACAGGGGGGGAAATCTGTCTGAGCTCAACTTCGGCGTCTCTCTGAAGCTGTTTGAAGCGCTGAGAGCCTGATTTCATCCCACACTTCCAGCCAAGGATGTCAGAGCATCTTTGCCTGGATGAATTTACCCCTGCAACAACCCCCGGCTCTGGGTAAATCCTTACAAGGTGAGGTGATTGCAGGTGAATTTCTCTGTAGGAGACGTTTCCACTGTGGAAATGCTGCTGGATCAGGGTTTGTTTCCTATTGAGTGTGTGGAGTTGGAGGCACTGAAACCTCTCCCCTCTGCCTTATCCTGAGCATCAAGCAGTGCAGTGAATAATCCTGAATTTCCTGTGGAACCCTGGATCTCCACCTGATGATGGGTCAGGGCAGGGTGGAACAGGGAAATCATCAGCTCTGGGAACCTCAGGCTCAGAGCAGACATCAGCTTTGCCTTGGAAATCCCTCTGGAAAACCAGGAGCCAGGCTCCTCTCTGGAGCCAGGGAAAGTCTGGATCCCTTTCAAGTGAAATGGTTTAAATGGCCTGGTTTTGCTTCTCCAAAAAGAATGTTACTTCCCTACTTACACCTTCCCCTGAAGCTGCATGATTTAGTTCAATTAAAATCAAGACATAATAATAACAATAATAATTTTAAAAAAGCCTTTAAGAAGGAGCACGCTCCCCAAAAGCCCTGAAAATGAGAGAGCAGCTTAGCAGAGCAGGTTTGATTGATGCTTTGTTTGACATGCAGGGTGGAGGCAGCTACCTTGCTGTGGCACGTCTGGCTAAATCATCTGCTGTCACTTCTCAGAATATCCACTCACCGAGGGTTACATGCCTGCTAAACCAGAGTTAATTACTCTGCATCACCATCTAGAGAGCACAGGCAGAACTAAGGCTGGCAGAAATCGGCGTTTTGATGGGGATCCTTTCTGCTTTCGTGCTGTTTGCTCTCCAGAGCAGCCCCTCTCTCTCATTCCTGCTCTGTTGCCACATCTGCTTTGTCGTACGGAATTTTCCATTTTCGCTCCCCTTCCGTACAGCAAGAGGCATTTTTGGGGGTGAACGGGGACAAATAATTGAGAATTCTCGTGACAACCACCCTAGAAATGAGAGATTCTGGCCTGGCCTTCTCCCAGAGGGAGCTGTGATGCCCATCTGGGGAGGATTTGAATATTGGCCTGACAGTGCAGGAGCCGTGCGTTGTAATTCCCACTGTCCTGCCTTTCCCCGTGTCCCCGCAAGAATTAAGGACGTCAGTGACAGAGGCTGAGCTTTGTTGCTTTGTTCCAGGAGGGGATCAGGAGGAGATTGCTGTTATTTCCTGGGGTGGGAAGCCCTGTGGGCCAGGATGTCTCTGCAGCCCTCTCCTGCCGTGGCGGGAGCTGCGGCGCTCGCCCCGTGAATAATGGAACGTTTTCATGTTTTAATCAGACCCAATCTTCCAAATGGTTTTTATGATTTAGCAAGTCCATTAAAAACGACATTTGTTCTGCTCTGACACTCCTAAGGAGCTCCACAGAGCATAAACACTGGAAATTACTTGTAAAAGGGGAAGGAGATATTCAAACTCCCCAGCCCTCGTGTGCTTGTCTGAGAACTCCCGGTGCCTTGTGCCATGCTGGCTTGGAGCAGAGCCACTTGATGTGCTCGGGGTTTTGCTGTGATTAGGGACAGCTCCAGGCTGCTGTAGAGACAAAACATTGGTATTTCTCCTGCTGTGCCTCTCAGATGCTCTCCAGGACCAGATTTTCCAGGCTGGAGATGAGGCTGAGGTTTGGATGGGGCACTGGAGCGTTGGGAGCAGGAGGGTTGGTGAATGCAAAGCGTTTTATTCCAGGCATATGGTGTAAAACAGCACAAGGACCAACTGCTCCTGCCCATTAGCTCCTGGATTTATTGACTGAATTCATTCTGCTTCTCTGCTAAACTCGAGGTTTACACAGTGCTCAGAGCAAATCCCATTCTCCTGCCAAGTCCACAGCGGCTTCAGAGTGAAGGTGGAGCTGGTCCTGCTTCTCCTCCACCAATTTCCCCATCTCCCCTCATTTGCCAAAGAAATTCCTGGAGTTCAGCTCCCTCCTGTCCCTCCAGGGATGCTCTGGAGGGTGAGCAGCTGCCCCAGCACATCTCAGCATCATCAGGAGACTACAGATGCCTCTTCAGGAGCCCTGAGGAGATGCATTTAGGGGACAATCACTGAGCCTTTCAAGCCTTTCTTCTCCTTCCACCCCAGCAAGGCAGGAGGGTGCTGTTATCCTGATTTCCCTGATGGGAGCAGGAGTGCTTGGGCAGTTTCTGTGCTGTCTGCACCCGAGGAACCAAAATCTCTGCAAACCTCCCCTGCCTGTAGATTCTGACCCTTGAAAACAGAACCCAGGAACGGCTTGGATTGGGAGGGACTTTCAGTCCCATCCTGTTCCACCCCCAAGCCACGAGGGACACCTTCCACCACCCCAGGCTGCTCCAAGCCCTGTCCAACCTGGCCTTGGACACTTCCAGGGATTTTTAGAGAGGTTTAAAGTGCCTTATTCCTACTGAGAAGTTTAATCCTTTCAAAGGGGTGGTTCAAAGTTTCTCCCTGAGATATCTCACTGGGTTCTGGGAGCTGAGCCTGGAAGTCAGGATTAGCAGCTAAACCCAACCCTCCCTCACTCTTTTTGTTACTGGAGATCTCCCTGAATCAAAGAATCAGCATTTCCAGCCCCAAATGCCAAGCCTGATGGTGGACTTGGAATTATTTACAAAGGGCATCTCTTTCTTCTTTGCAGAGGAGCTGGAGGCAAACCCAGCCCAGCCAGGCAGCAGCATCCCCTCGAAAAAAGATTTCCCCTCTTCCTGCTCAGCTTTAAATCATTGCCACAGCCAAGCCACAGGAACAGGGAGAATGAACAGCAAAGCTGTGTGAGATTTGATGGTTTGTAATGGGTCAGCAGGCCCCGAATTTACCCTGTCAGGATGGAGCCCCAAGGAAAGGGGATGTAATTCCAACATGGGAGTGTCTCCCATCCTGCTGCTGCTGCTTCTAATTCTGGCAAAGGTGGAGAACACAGCGTTTGTGCAAACTCCTGGAGAAAACAGAGACTTATTCGGAGCCTCTGTTCAGTTTGTGTTTCAGGCTGTGCTTGCACAACAAAGGGAAGTGTTTTCTGGAGATCAGGGCTGAAAAGCACTTCCTGTTTGCCAACAAAGGAAACGTGTGGTTATCTTCTCATCTCACATCGGGTTTGGTTGGAATTAATCTGCACGTGAGTGCTCAAGTCCCTCGGGTTGCCCGAGCAGTGACACCCTGAGCTTAGAACAGGAGATTTTTCAGCTGTGGAGCTTTGGGGCTGCTGCTGTCCTGGGGCTGCAGATCCAGCCTGGGTTTTGGTGATCCTGGAGCGACCCTCAGGAATTTCTGTGATTCTGGTGGTGCCCAGGACGAGCAGAGTGACCCCAGCTGGGCTGAGAAACACATCTCAGAGCAAAAAGTCATTTATGCTCTGCGCTGATCTGATCTTTCTCTCTATTTTTGCTGTCACTGGAGGGTTTATGGGGTTAGGAAAGCCAAGCACTGCAGGGACATGGGGGAGAGAGAGGCATTCCCAGGGGACTGGGACAATCTTTCCCCCTGGAACAACTGGAAAAGGGGGAGAAAGTTCAGGAGCTGCAGAGGGACCCTGGAGTTTGCAGTGCCATGAATGAAACATTATAAAAAATGTCTGCAGCTGAGGGAATCTCTTATCAGGGAGCTGTCAGTCAGGGAAGGGGAGAAGGGGGAGAGGGGAGAAGAAACAATTTAAAAGAAGAAAGGCAGAGCACAACTCGTTTTATAAAACCCTTATTTTAAGTGATATTTGCTGAATTATTTGGTTTGTTGTTTTTTTCTCTTTCAAGCTTGAAGAAAAAAAAAACAACCAAAAAACAAAAAACCCCAGCAATTCTTCTTTTTCTTTTGATTCTCAGATCTGGGAATGTTTATTTAAGGAAGGGAGATGCACCCAGAAGGGTTGGCATCCTAAAACCACGGCATTCCTTATTCCCTGCCCTGAGCTAATGGACCTGTGGAGTTCAGAGCCTGGAAGGGAAGATAAATATCCAGCTTTTATCTGGAATCCAACAGCCTGTGAGCAGAGCTGATATTTCCTGTGTGTTCAGCTCTGCCCTGGATGAGTGTAAACAGCAGAAGAGCCTGGGCCTGGCAGAGAGCTGACCCCACCACCTTCCATTTTTTTTTAATCCAGGGTTTATTCCAACCACTGAAATTGCTGGGTTTGAATGTCAGCAGTGCAGTAACTTTGATATTAATCATCACAGGTGCTTGGGAAATCAAAGGAGAGGCGGCAGCAGAGCCAAATGAAAAATGAAACTGAGCTCAGGGTTTGGGCTTGGCTGGGCTGGTTGGGTCTGAGCTCCAGCCAAGCCCTGCTGCTGCTCCTCATTTCATTCCCAACCTGCTGCCCACTGCTGGGGAATTTGGGGATGGCTTGGTGTGTTTGGGTTTTCTTTAGGCTGCACCAAGAGGTGTCAGAGGGTTTCCTTGTGGCTGGGAATGGTGGAAGCCGTGGTGGAGTTAATTAATTTGGTTAATTACACACGGATCGAAACCTCCGGGGTTTGCCCTGTTAAAAATTAAAAGTTCTGCACAAATTAGGTGGTCAAAAAGCCCCTTTTGGCTGGTACTCCTCTCCAGAAGCCTCCTCTGTCCAGGAATCTCCTCCTGGATCCGTCAGGAAGGATTGACTCTGCTCCACCTGCCCCAGGGTGAGCAGGGATCACTCACAGACCAGCCCCGCTCTTTGCACAGCTCCTCCCTTTCCCCAAACCACCCCAAATCTCTATTTTTAACCCCAAATCAAGCCTGAGGTTGCTCAGCTGCTGCGAGGGGAGGGAGGCAGAGAAGGAGTCAGAACATCTCCAGGTGGCACAGGAAGGGAGGGAATGTTTTTGTCTCTACTTCTCTGGTTTTTATTACACACCCTGCAGTGTTTTCAGGACCTCTGGGCAGGCACTGAGTGTTGATGGCTTTGTCCTTGCCCTCCAGACCTTGGAGGATTTTATCCCCTGCTCTCTCATCTACATCCCCAGCCTGCACTACTTCTGAGGGACACTTTTCCATGCTTTTTCTTAGAATTTTCCAGTGCTTTTCATAGGAAAATCCTCCGGTGGCCTCTTCTACCTTTCTGCTTTCTGATTTTTCTTCTGATAAATTCCTGGAAAATGCAACAAAGCAGAAAGGCTTGACGGGGGCAGAAGGTGGACTGAGGTGACTTCTATTTCCTGCTTTTATTGCAAAATCTGGGAGGAGTGAAGGAAAGTTTGAAACAAAACGCTGTGATTGCTTTTTCACAGCTCTGTAAAGCTCCACTTCCACGCAGGAGCTGGTGAGGAGGTTGGCACATTTCTTTTATTTAATCCAGTCCCATTCACTCCTGGGTCCTGATTTTCTAGCCCAGCATGAAAAGTCTTTGATGACTCTGGCACAGGTCTGTTATTATCTAATTGCTTTTCCAGAAGCCTTTCACCTGATAATTTGGATATTGTTATCCCTACTGGAGCCTGATAATTCTGCTCGACCAAAAATCTGCCTCTATTTATCATTAATTGTGCTTTGGGAACAGCTTAAGGCTCCCCAGCTCCACCATAAAGCACCTTCAGGAAATTTGGGCAGGAGAAGTGAAGCACAGGAATTGTGCTGAGGGGGAAAGAGAATCAGGGGCTCATCAAGGGCACTCCAAAACCACAGCAGAGTCTGAGACAGGGCCCTGCTTCCTGCAGAAATCCGAAAAATCCCAGCTACTGCCGCGTTCCAGGCCCCACAGGGTCGGATGGGTCGGATTTCTGTGGTCCTGTGGCACGTGGAGCTGTCCTGGCTCCCCCAGCTTGGGGAGGAGAGGATTTCTGTGACTCTCTGGAAGATACACCCACACTCCTGCAGCTTCTCACAGGGGCCATTAAAGAATTTGGTAATTAAACAGAAGGATCCTGAACTGATTGCTCAGCAAATCCCTCCCATTTCTCTTTGACCTGCAGTTAATTCACATTTTCTGAAGGCAGCTCTGCCTCAGATTTAATTTTTTTTTTCCCCTTTCCTTTGGACAATGCCTTTGTCTCCAGGAGTGGTGCAAGGACAAAACCTAAAACCTGTGTGCAAGAGCAAACAACAAACAACCAAACAGTCTGTGGGTGGGCAGGCCCAGCCGGGGCTCCGGGGAGGACTTTGCTGCCAGGAGATTTAACCCTGGCACAGAATTCCACCAGGGAGGGTTCCCCCAGCGGGGAGACTTGTCTGGAGCAATCTCAGAGCTGCCCTGGGGGTCTCCTCCACATGATGGTTCTGGGAACAGAGGACAATGGTGCTGCTGCCACAGGAAAAGACACACGGACTCTGTGGCCAGAGCAGGACACTTCTGTCACCCCCAAACAGGGGATGTGGCTGCACAAAAAGCTGCCTAAAAATGGAATTTTCAGGATTTTTGCCACGGGAAACACTCAGGGAAGGAGCAGGGATATCTAAGTCCCTTTCTCTGGATGTGATTTGAGTTTATCCCATTAAAAAACAAAAATTGATTGTCTCAGCCCAAACCTGCCAGAGCAGGTTGTGCTTGTGTGCAGAAATTTTCAAGCCAGACACGTGACACACTGATTTTTGAGTGTGTGACCCCCAAACAGGGAATGTGACTGCACAAAAAGAGGTCTAAAAATGGAATTTTCAGTATTTTTGCCACAGGCAACACTCAGGGAAGGAGCAGGGACATCTAAATCCCTTTCTCTGGATGTGACTTGAGTTTATCCCACAAAATTTCAGATTATTTTCCCTGTCCTTGTAACCCTGACAGATTTCCCAGGGCATTTTTAATTTTCACCCTCTTACCCCAGTGTCCTCTGTGCTCACCCCCAAAATTTCAGATTATTTTCCCTGTCCTTGTAACCCTGGCAGATTTCCCAGGACATTTTTAATTTTCACCCTTTAAATTTTTAAATTTCACTCCTCCCACGGTGCCCTCTGCGCTCACCCCCAAAATTTCAGATTCTTTTTTCCCCAAACAGCCAAAATTTAGCAGCACGAGGCTGCAGGGCAGGCCTGGTGATCCCCAGACTTGAACAAATTCCCCTGCAGAACATGAACTGGTGTGCCATGAAGTATTAGCATAATTAATGACAGCTAAACTGCGTTGTCAAAGGAATGAACAAAGCACATTTCGTGATGCATTATCCTTGCTCCTTTGCTGTTTGTCCTCTTGCTTGTTAAGCTGGGGATAATCACTCATTTGCAGTTTGGGCTCCTGGGCTGCTAAAGTGGAAGTTCCACTGCAGCCATGGAGGTGTTGGTGCTAAAAAATACGAAATTATTAATGAGAAAATCTCAAATGGAAGCAAGGCTGAGGTCAGAGGGAGTTTTTTAGGGTTTTGTAGGATAGCAGGGCACCAGGAGTTGTTCAAATGTTTGCACTGCCGTAAAATTTTGTGTCCTCTTTTCTCAGAGGTGGAAAAAAAAATAAAATTAATTTCAAATGAGCAAAGTGTGGATGGGGTGTGAGGAAAAGCAATAAAATTGGGCCTTTAGGGGACCTGTGGCAGCTCTGTCCAGGTAAAGGAGCCAAGATCTTTGCAGATAATGTGTAAAATGACCTTGCCAAGGGCTCTGAGCTGGATCTTCAGCTTCCAAATGTTGGCAAAGCTTCCCTGAAGAGGCTGGGATTGACCCAGCTGGCTCCTCTCAGCTGCCTGGTGATTCCCCCCAAACTGGCAAAAACAGGGCATCACTTTTATCCCTCAGCTCCTGACAACTGCTGGATGAACCCTCAATCCCTTTCCCTGGACATGACTTGAGTTTACCCTGCTAAAAAAGCAAAAATTGATTGTCTCAGCCCAAACCTGCCAGAGCAGGTTGTGCTTGTGTGCAGAAACTTTCAAGCCACACACCTGAAACACTGATTTTTGAGTGTGTGACCCCATGTGAATGCACACAGAGCTGGCAAACAGGGGATGAGACTGCACAAAAATCTGCCTAAAAATGGAATTTTCAGGATTTTTGCCACGAGCAACACTCAGGGAAGGAGCAGGGACATCTAAATCCCTTTCCCTGGATGTGACTTGGGTTTACCCTGCTAAAAAAGCAAAATTTAATTGTCTCAGCCCAAACCTGCCAGAGCAGGTTGTGCTTGTGTGCAGAAATTTTCAAGCCAGACACCTGAAAAACTGATTTTTGAGTGTGTGACCCCCAAACAGTGGATGTGACTGCACAAAAAGCTGCCTAAAAATGGAATTTTCAGGATTTTTGCCAGGGGAAGCACTCATGGAAGGAGCAGGGGCACCCAAGTTCCTTTCCCTGGATGTGATTTGAGTTTATCCCATTAAAAAAGCAAAAATTGATTGTCTCAGCCCAAACCTGCCAGAGCAGGACGAGCTTGTGTGCAGAAACTTTCAAGCCACACACCTGAAACACTGATTTTTGAGTGTGTGACCCCCAAACAGGGAATGTGACTGCACAAAAAGAGGTGTAATACTGGAATTTTCAGGATTTTTGCCAGGGGAAGCACTCGGGGAAGGAGCAGGGACACCTGGTTGCTGCTCCACTGAACATCTCGAGGTGGGCACTGGGATTCTCTGCCAGGCAGATGCTCCTGTCAGTTCTGTTGTTTCCTTGCCAAGATGCGTTTTACCTCTGGGAGCCCTCGGGGGCCCGTTTAGCAGGGATAATTAATTAAATTAACAGGCTTTTCAGGCTCGCTGGAGGTTGGTGTAACAAGTGTGCTTTGAAAGGAAAGCTGGATTTGCACAGCCCTGGGTAAACAACGTGCAGGTTCAAACTCCTGGCCCTTTCACTGGTATTAATCAGAGGGAAAAAAATCAAATTGTGTCGATTCACCCAGCTCTTTTCATCCGTGATTTTCTCTGTCATATCTGCCCTGTCTCTGGGAGGTGTGGAAAAGCTGTTTTTCCATGGATCCCACAGGCCAAACTCGGCACCCCCTCCCTGTCAGCAGCTTTGCAGGGTGATTTTTCATCATCTTTCATGGAATGGAATTAAACCTCATTAAAATCATCCCCTGCCCTGTGAGCAGGGCTTGTTCTGTCTCCCCAGTTTGTTCTGAGGGAACAATTCCAGTGTTTGCACCCATTCCCTCCCCCTTGGGAGAGGGGAAAGCTGGGAAGGGTCAGCTGCCACGGATATCTCTGAAAAAGGAAACCAAACCCTTTGGAAATCCTCATTTTTAGCCAGGATGGCCCTGTTGGGTTGGAATTACCCCGTGGCTTTCCACTGGGACAGCTGCACAACCTTTTCCATGGAGAAATTCCCGCTGATTTCCAACCTGAACCTCCCCTGGCACAGCTTGGGGCCGTTTCCAAACTGACCCCAAATTCAAACAGGGTTGGGTTTGAAATGATCTTCATGGTCCCTTCCCACCCCCTCTGGGATTCTGGGAACTTTGCAATCTGGTTTTGGGAGGCCTCAGGATGCTCTCAGCCTTTGGGTTTGGGGTTTTTTTTTGGGAGGGGATTGGTTTGGGGATATTTTTTAGGTGTTTCTATTCCCCCACCCAGCAAATCACTGCATTTTAAACCCAGGAGAAAGGTGCCCATCCTCAGGTTCTGCTTTCACTTCTCTCCATCACCACCTTCCTGTTTGAATGCTGCCTGGCATCTTCCCCCTCAAAGTTCAGCTCCCTGCATCCTCTCCTTCCTTTATTAATTATGGATTGCAGCAGTCCCAGGAGGGCCCTGACTGCACAGGAAATTCGGGGGAACTCCAAAGAAAACCTGGCCCTGGGGACTTTCCTGTCTCACCACCACAAATTCCAGGCAAGATCCTTTCTGCTCTGGTGTTGCTGCTCTCCAGGTACAAAATGGGATGAAACTTGCACTAATTAGGAAGCTGCTGAGACAGTGCAATAGTTGGAGAAAGTTTCAACTCTCACTTCTTCCCGAGCTTTAAATAACTCATGTAGCTGTGCTGTCTTTCTAGAGCAGAAATGATTGCAGAACTTGAGAGTTGTGGTTTTTCAAAGCCAATAAAGGGAATTTTCAAGGAAGGATTGAAGCTGGGATCTTGTTTTAAGCCTCCTCCAGATGTTCTCCCTCAAGTCCAGGTGGCAGGTTGGTGAAATAAAAAATAACTTGAGGGGATTTGGGATGTGTGAGAGTTTAATTTGAATGGCAGGGTGGAAAGCCTGAGGGGAGGCCAAGATCATGGCACACCAGGACAGGGAATGGTGTCAGTGTGGAGGTTCTTGTGGAGCAGAGCTGTGTCCTGAGAGGAATAAATCCTCCCCTTCAAGGTGTTCCCCCCTAAACTCAGCCCAGTGATGAGCTGCAAACACTTGGGAGCACAGCTGGAGCAGGATTTTGGTTTTCCAAGGTTTAGGAGCCACGAGTTTGATGCTTTTCAGGAGAATGTTGTGTTCTCAGCATCCCTGTCAGCCCAGAACCTCCCCAGCCGAGCTCCTTTGGCTTTGGGACAGCCTCTGAGGGGTGCAGCAATTAAACCTTCACCCACAAATATTAATTAGGAAAAGATGGAACAGCTTAAGGACGGGTTTGTTGCTCCCTGCACCACTTCTTACCCCACTCCCCTTGGTGAAAGGGTAGAAAAAGCAGCTGGGCTCTGCCTGCCACGGGATTCATTTATTCTCATCAAGGAGTCAAATCTTGATCTCCAAACCATCAATATTCCAGGGCCAAGGCAGAGCCCAGAGTGGGGGAGGAGAGCTCCCTCAGTCTCCAGGCTCTCCTCGTAGTTAAAAGTTCACTGCAGAAAATTTGATGCTTAATAAATTGGAGCCTTCTCTGCTTTAAATCATTTCTACAGCAATTGCAGAAGAAAATATAATTATTACAAACTGGTCATTTGTTACTGAGAAACCTCATTAAATTGACTTTGTGCTGGAAGGTTTGGTGGGGGTGGAAGGGGAGAAGAGGCAAAAAAACCTGACAGAGGGGTGGGAGAGGAGTCTCTTAATTACAGATTGATTCTTTCTGGTGATTGAATGTAGAACATAATCAGCTCATCCTTTCTGCTGGGGCAGATGGGAGCTACAGGGACCTTTTTGTCTTCCCTGACCTGCCAGCACGGCTTGCTGATGGCCTGGGGATGCAGGGAATAGCCTGGAGAACGTGGGGAAAGCACATTCAGCTGAAGTCATGGCTCAGGGCTGCTCTCCTCCCCCGGGAGCCAGCCTGGGCCAGGATTTAATACTGTGTTGTCTCCTCATCACGTCTTCATTTGGTGCTGGACAAAGCCCAGAGCCCTTGGGCACGGCCAGCCCTGCCCTGCAGCTCAGCCTGGGGAGCCCAAACCCAGCCCTGGGCACGGCTCAGGTGCTGCTGGCAGCATCCAGCTTTGGAATCCCAAAATCCCAGCGTGGTTTGGGGTGGGAGGGACCTCAAAACTCATCCAGTCCCAGCCCATCCATGGGCAGGGACCCCTTCCACTGTCCCGGGGTACCCCAAGCTGGCCTTGGGCCCTGCCAGGGATCCAGGGGCAGCCACAGCTCCTCTGGGCATCCTGTGCCCACCCTCAAAGAATTCCATCCTAATTTTGAATCTAAACCAATTCTCCTCCATTTTAGGGCCACTCCCCTTCTCCTGTCCCTCTGTCCCTTGTCCCAAGCCCCTCTCCAGCTCCCTTGGAGCCCCTCCAGGCTCTGGAAGGGGCTCTGAGCTCTCCTTGCAGTCTTTCTCCTCCCCAGCCTGTTGAGAAAGTTGCTCCAGCCTTGTGGTCATCCTCATGGACCCATCCCAACAGATCCACGTCTTTATTGGACACAGGAGGGTCTCACAACAGCAGAGAAAATGGGGACAATCACCCTCTTTTTGGTCACTCTTCTCCTGATGCCTCCCAGGGCATTTCCTGGCAAGCTGGGAAAGCAGGAGCTGCTGGAATCTCCCACCTCAGCCAGCTCCCAGCTCTGTGTGTGTGTACATGTGTGCATATGCAGATTAAATGAATTTACAGAAACGGGCGAGGAGCTGAGGTGGAGCCTCTCGAAAATCAAACAACAGAAATTAAAGCCCCATTATCCCTCCCACAAAAGAGATCCACGGCCACAAAGTGCCAGAGGCACGGGGGGAAATGACTGCTGCCGAGGGGGATGTGATTTTTTAGAAAATGTTCTTCCCAAGGAGGAGAATATTGTGTGTTTTGACACCCAAATGGAGCAATTGTTTTTGCGAAATGATTTTTCCTCCGGTTTTAGGCCTTTTTAGTGGCTTCTCATCTCGGAGCCTTAAAGGAAGAAATTGCTGAAATCTGACAAATTGATAGACCATAATGATCTAATGGTGTGTGGTGTGATTGTGAGAAAGGAGGGAAAGAAGAGCAGGAGTCTCTGCTAACATTTCATGGAAATTATTCCTGGACATTTAGATTGCCTTTTCCCAGCACGAAGAACAATACCAAGCACTTACCCAGTGGATTTTCCTCCATAAAGACACCAAAACTTCCTGCAATGCTGGGTGGAGAAGGTTATCCAAATATTGGAATATCTCTTTCAAATAAATCCAAATATTATGGAAATCAGCTTTATTTTTTTTTTCTTTTTTGTGGTCCAATTACCAATGCATGCTCAGGATCTTGGGAAGCAAAGCCCCAGTAAAAAATTAATAGAGGCTGAAGCACTCAGGCAGCCCCAAGAGAGCTGTTATCTTTCACTCGTGGGTTAACACCACTTTGGGCTTAAGTAGGAGCAGCAGGATAAAAAAAAAATAATTTAAGAAAAGAAATTAAAAGTGATTGCATTGACAAAAATAAAATAAAAGTTTGGCAGTTCTGAATTCTTTACGGGTTCTTCTGCTGACTGCAAACCTTGCCTCAGCTCACCCTGGTTTTTGGAGTTGCTTCCTGCTGGTTTAAAACTGTTCTTTTCTGGTCCTGGATACATTTCATAAGGAAACTGAAATGTCACCCGGCTTCAGCATGGAACTTTTGCTCCCTTTTCACGTCTGAAGTCACTGGAACAGAGGAGCAATTTCACCCAGCAAAAAAGCAGCCTGTGAAATTTGGGAGAAAAAAAATTCCAAAATAATACTACCCAGCAAAAGCAGAACTCTTGGATTGTGGCCAAAAGTGGGAGTAATTGAGTGTTTCAGGGATTTGCAGCAGCCCAGGGACACGGGCAGGGTTGGTGGGGGTGGTTTGGAGGTGCCTCCTGTTGGAGATGTTCTGGCTGCTCAGTGAAGGGTGAGGAGCAGGCAGGGCTGCATGGGGCTCAGCCCTCTTGGAAAGTGAAAATATCATTTTCCTCCGCACTTCAGGCATAGGAAAATATCCCAAATATCCCTTTTTGGGTGCCTTTGTGAGGTTCTCACAGAGTCATGGGTTGGGTGGGGTTGGAAGGGACCTTAAAGCTCATCCACCTCCCACTACCCCAGGCTGCTCCAAGCCCTGTCCAGGAGCCTGGACACTTCCAGGGGTGATTTTATTTTGTTAAAGGGTTTTTCTGGGAATGATTGCTTTGTTTTGTGGTGTTTTGGGGTGGGGAGACCCTACAGAGCACATGGGGCACTCCTTTGCTTCGTGTCCAGCAGTGGGAGAGGGGGAGGCTGGACGCACCTTGAAGTGGTGACACAGCCCAGGTGTCCCCGTGTCCTTCCAGCAGCATCTCCCCCTCCAAACCCCTTCCTGGAGGCAGGGAAAAGCTGCTCCCCAAAGCACCTGGGGCTGCACCGAGCCAGGGTTTTCTCTGCCTTGCCAAATCCTGGGAATCTCCCCAAAATGAGCAGCTCCTGGTGTTGGCCCAGCCCCATCCCAGGATCCTGCCTGATTCCACACCGGGCAGCCTGGGGAACGAGGGAGGGCTCTGAATTCCTGCCAAGCAGCACAGTGTGGGCTGGGGAAGCAGCCCCCAAAATTGGAAATTCCAAAGTTCCTAAATATTAAAGTTCTTTCAGTGATTAATCCATGCCAGGAAATGCAGACAAGCAGGGGGAATCTTGGAGGCTCTTGATATCCAAGAGGAAATGGGAAGGTTGTCATTGTTGTTGCATGAACAAACAACATGAACTTGACTCTTTTTCTAGATTGAAGAACTCCAACTTTATTAACAAATGAACCCCTATTTATAGGTTCTCACCCAGCTGGACATGACTGGTCCATTGTTCACCACCCCATCACCATGACTGGCTAATTACAAACAACACCTCTGTGTAAACCAGTTCTAGGTGTAAAGTTATTTACATTTTTTCATCTCAGTGTTCTCAGGAGATGTTTTGAGAAAAACGTCTCTCTTCAGCACCCTCGCTGCTGCCTGAGAGAACCAGCAGCAGCCCAGGAGGCCAAAACGAGACCCACAGGAAGGTGACAGCCCTTGTTTCACTGAGTGACCAAATAAAAATCCTCGCCCTTCAATGAGCAAACCAAGAAGTAACAGAAGACTTGAAAGACAAAGTCTGGAGAGCACCAGTCTTCCCAGCTGCACCCAAAATGTCATCAGGCTGGCAGAATTCCTACAGAATACCAGAGCAGAGCACCAATAAACATGAAATGCTTCTCCCACCCCCCCAAAAAATTGGTATTCATGCTGTGCTGGCGCAGCAGCAGAGCAGGGGAGGTGTCGAGGCAGGGGCTGTGTGCTCTGGCTGCTGTCTGATGTTCAGGTTTCGTCTCAGCTGTGACAATCCTATCTGATCATTAATAATACAATAATGGAATAGCGACTGGAGAGACACTTGGATAATCATCTGAGCAAAGGCTCATTAGCGCCGCAGAACAATCGCCGCCGTGTAATAACAGATCCCAGGAAATTTCAATTAAAGCTGGAACTCTGCTGCAGTTTCATTCCGTCTCCAGCCAGCCAGCGCGTGGTGTAATTGCAATCAGCCAAGGCAACACCAGCTCCTCCAACTCCAGCCTTCCCATGGGGATGGAGGTGGGCTGCCTGGCTGCGTGCTGGGGTTTTTATCCAGCGTCTCATTTCAATTCCGCCTCAGCAGAGCAGACAGAAGTGGATGTTGTTCCTCGCAGCGTCAAATGCTCCCCTCGTGCTGCTGAAACTGACTGAGATTGGGATGGAATCACCACCCCAGGCTGGTTGGGGTCGGAAGGGACTTTAAGGACCATGGCAGGGACACTTTCCATTTTTTTTTTAATTAGACCAGACTGCTCCAAGCTCTGTCCACCCTGGCCTTGGACCAGGGATGTGGAGTATTTCCACGTTTCCAGTCACGTGGAGTCCTCTCTGTTGGACTAAGGAAGGCTTTCCCAATATTCTGCTGCTCTGTAGGAGTGTAGTGAAGAGCTGACAGGCACCTGCCACTGTACAGGCAGTCAGGGAGCAGAGGCAGCTGGAAGATATTTTTTGGGGGGACAATCAGGATATCAGCGTGTTAAAACCCAAAATTTAACCCAAAATACTTTAGCTTTTCGTAATTTGCAATTATATAAAATTAATTTGCATTTATTCCCTAATTTTAATTTGCATTTTTTTACATGTAATTTGCATGTGCTTTTGCATTTTGGGGAGGGAGTGAGGTTTGCACTCTCTCCTTTGATTCTCCCCACCGTGCTGGACACAAACCAGTGGATTCCATCAGAGCTGTCCTTCCCTTTGTCCTGTGCTCTTCTGCAGCGTGGGTGTCCCCTGCAGGTGTCCCTTTGTCCTTGGCCAGGACAGCTGAGTGTCCTCAGGGATTGAACCAGAGGTGCCCAGCCCTGGTGTCCAGGCAGACCCGAGCCCTTCCCCTGGGA
The DNA here is from genome assembly GCA_013400495.1 of Nicator chloris. Lineage (NCBI taxonomy): Eukaryota > Metazoa > Chordata > Aves > Passeriformes > Pycnonotidae > Nicator > Nicator chloris. Next base: position 7,065 of record WAAE01004017.1, on the reverse strand, counting down.
TATTGGCTGGCAGAGCTCCAGGATGAGGAATTGCACCTCATTCCATGCTCAGTGCTCTGGGATGGATGCTGTGCTCTCCCTCCCTGCCTGCCCCTTTCCTCCCACCCTTGGGTGCCCTTCCCTGCACAGGGGGGTGAGGGCTGTGTTTGAGTGCTGGAGAGAGGGGACAGTGCTGAGGACACCCTCGTGCCCGTGGGCAGCCCTGCAGAGCAGTTTGGGAGGATGGATGCCAAAAGTGGGATGATCCCTGTGGGAGCACGGGGCTCCCTCCTGCTGGGACACCCCACAACATTCCCCAGCCAGGTTTCCTGTCGGGAAAACCCTTTTCCTGACCTAGAGAAAGGGCTCTTGAGAGGCGTTTTAAAAGATTTTATTCCATTTTCAGTCTCACGTGAGGGGTGAGACGGTGCAGATGTTACAATTCACCACCACAATCAGAAGCCAAACCATTTCCTAATCACAATCCAAGTGTTTTTTGGCCCATCAGCTTTTGCCACACAACGCTGCTGATGCTTCATACCCTGCAGTCCTGCCACCCCACGCCCGTCCCTGTGCCCACCCTCAGGCTCTGTGGTGTTTCTGTCTGCACAGAGCATGTGTCACCTGGCTGTCACAAAGCCACTCAGTGCCCTGGCACCAAAGGAGGGGCAGGGCAGCCCTGGGAGGGACATTTCCAACCAGTGACTCCATAACTGAGGGACATTCACAGCAAATGTGGGGAGGAGGAGAAACCTAACTCATAAAAACCCAGCTTTATTTGCAGGGCTGATGGTTTTATGCAAACCAAGCTTTGTCTCCTTGGCAGTCACCTGAGGAGGCAGCTCCTGGGGACGTTTGGGATGGAAAGAGATTTTAATACTTTATCTAAAGCTTTTTAATTTTTTTTTTCTCAGCTTGCATTTCCCTCTAAGCACCAAGGTCCTGGTGGTGCAGAACAAGAGGTCAGAGTGTGTGCAGCAGGCAGCAAGGTGCACTTCCAGCTCCTACACTCTGGCTCTAAGCTGGGGATGCAGAAAATGAAGTCTCTTGGCATCGTTGCTCCCTGCTCTCCACAACCCATGGGATAATTGTGTGAGTTCTGTGGTGTTTGATGGCGTTTGGGGATGAAAAATGGGCTCAAAGGGCTCACAGCCTGACCCAATGCAGGGATTTTCATGTTGCTGTGGAGCTGGAGGGCTCAGGAAGGCATCCTCAGGGCTCCTCTGCTCATCCATGGTAGGAATGGAGCTGAAGCCCAGATCTCCTGGAGCTCAGGAGGCCAAGAGGCAGCACAGGGCCCCCTCCAGCCTGGCGTTTGGAGGGACTGCTCTGGGGGAATGTTTCCATGAAGGTGAGCAGCAGCACATTCCCTGAATTCCTGCTTTTGTCCTCCTCTCCCTTGCCAAGGTCCCCTGGGGAGGATTCCTCCCCAACCACAACCTCCTCCTTCAGCTGCACCCTCACAGCCCGGGGACCAATTCCATCCCATTCCTGACTGATTCACTCCCGAGCTGCTGGGCTCTTCCCAGCTGCTCCCACCCACACCTCTCACAGCCTGGAGCACCTCCATCCATCCCAAAGGTGGCTCCCAGCGGGGTGCAGACCTTGCAGAGAGTGCAGAACCCACGGGTGCCCCCGTTTGGAGAGGCTCTGGCTGCAAGAGGAGACAGGAATGTGTGATAATTGAGGAGCAAACACACCTCAGGGAAGGGAGGGATGTGCTGGAGGGATGGGAGAGCATTCCAAACCAAGGAAAGGTGCTTTTGGCATGGGATACCTGCTGGGTGCCAGGGATGAGGAGAGCAGGGCTGTGCCCCAGCTCACCCTGGCACAGTGGGTGACTCAGGGCTGCTTTTCCCACTTTTTCCTGCCGTTGTTCCCCCCATTCCCACGGCAGGTGAAGGGCTGCACGTTCAGCCTGCTGAATCCTATCTCCCCCTGACAGGTTTCTCCTCTCGTGTTTTGGCAGTGCTTGTAGTGCCTGTCATGTCAATAAAGCCTTTCCCCTAATTTGAATTTATCTGAGCATTTGTGCAGGTTTATCCGTGTGTGAGAGCAGCTGCGTGTGTGATGGATTTATTTCAAGAGGGATGTGCCAGTGTTTGCCAATAGCCAGGAGTTACAGACACCTTGGAACAGCCGTGCCCTCATCCTCCTCTTGTTCTGGTGATGCTCAGACAGCCCCCAGAACACTGCTGGGACACCGTGTTCCTTCTCCTGCTTTTTTTTCTGATGTCACAGGAGCTGTTCAGCACCCCTGAAAGGATTAAACTTTAAAGAAATGGCCCTAAAACCACAATTCCCCTGCAGTGGCATTCTCCTGGCACATCCCAAACCTCCCTGGAAACGTCTGACCCCAGAGCAGTGATGGATAAAGCAGCCCTGAGATCAGGGGAGCCTGAACCTCCATTGTTGGTGATCCCTGGAGCAGCCTGGAATTGTCACATTCCCTGCTGGGTCCAGGCTTTTCCTGGTGCAGGATCTAGGCTCTAGGGTTGAGCTTGACCCTAGGCCAGGGTTTAGGCTGAGATTTTGTTCTCAGCCCGGTGTTTGCTCCCTGCAGCCTCCTGGAGGCTGAAGGCTTTGTCCTCTGTGGTCTGGGGTTGGCTTTGTCCCCATCTCTGCCAGGCTTTTGTCTTCTTTCCTGATGCTTGTCTCATCTTCAGTTGTTTCTTTAATTAGCTGCAGCTTTTTCCTCTCTCTCTTTGATCTTGCTCTGGTCTGCTGAGGCCATCAATAAGCTTAATGGAGAAAAGGTGCTTTTTTTTATAAGCTTTGAGTTTTTTCCTTTTTTTCCTTTGAGTCTTTTTGGGGGGGGAGGGGAGGATGAGGAAAGAACTAAAGCAAAGGAAAATTATCATCATTTTACCTGTCTTACCTGCCACTTCCTTATTGAAATCTCGAGAATGAGGATGAAATGGTGTTCCTGGATCTATTCCTGCACCTCCCTGCACTTCTGAGTGCAGCTGGCAGATCCCAAATGGGGCCCTGCTCTGCTCAGCAGTCAGGTTGGCTTCCCAATCCAAGGCTTTGCTCAGGTTTAGATCGGGTTTTAGGAGGAAATTCTTTGCACAGAGGGCGGTGAAGCCCTGGGAAGCCGTGGCTGCCCCATCCCTGGATGTGCCCAGGTGTTGGAGCACCCTGAGATAGGGGAATCACAGGATCACAGGATCACAGAATCCCAGAATCACCAGGTTGGAAGAGACCTCCAAGATCATCGAGTCCAACCCAGCCCTCACACCTCAACTAAACCCTGGCACCAAATGCCACATCCAATCCTTTGTTAAACACATCCAGGGATGGGGACTCCACCACCTCCCTGGGCAGACCATCCCAGTACTTCATTATTCTTTCTGTGAAAAACTTTTTCCTAATATCCAACCTAAACTTTCCCTGGCGCAGCTTAAGTGTCCTCTCCCCATGGAAGGGGTGGAATTAAATGGTTTTTAAGGTCATTTCCACCCCGAACAACCCCATAATTCTCAGCTCCCATGTGGAAACACCACCCCCAGATCTGCTTCCCAATTTTTCTCTGACAGGCCCTGATTTATTTCCATGAAGGAGCTGGGATAACTTGGGAATCCCCCTCCCCTTGGGAAGCATCCCAGCTGCCTGAATCCCACTGAGAAAAGAGGGAGAGGGACCTGTCTGGGGGCTGCTGTGGGGAAGGAAGGAGAAGGAAGTGGCTTCTCCAGCACAGGCACCATGCTTGTTAACTCCAGATCATCCTGCTCTAATTATTATAATTAGGGGCTTGATGAGAATCTGTTGACATAATGTTCCTCGAGGGAGGAGCTTTGCCCAAGCCATGAAGCTCCAAAATCTGTTACAAACACAAATTTCTCCATCCAGGGGTGAAGGAATGACTGACCATGGATAGCCTGGGCACTCCTGGCTGGAAAAAATTCAGCCTCTCACCAGCCTGGAAGCCAAATGTGCATGGAGATATTAATGATGAGGAGGGTGAAGGAGAATTTCACATCCTCACCCACTGAAATCGTCGCAGCTTCTGTGATTTTGGAGTTTTACTACAGCTCCAGTGAATGCTGCAGCTCCCAGCTCCTGATGTAATTCAATCAAAAAGGAACCGACAGGGAGGTGGGGAAAAAAAAGACACAAATCCCTAAATTCCATATAAAAATAGATAAAAGCAACTGGCTTAAAGGATTTGGTTGAGCCTTATTTAAGATATTTTTTTTAAAGGAGAAGAAAATGAATTTAGCACACACAAACTCTTTTACCTCGCTCATCAAAGGGTCACAAATTTTCGCTCAGATCCAGATCAGAGAAAGATTATAAAGGTCACAGAGGGGCAATAATCTGGATAGGAGAGGTGGGAAGGAAGGGCAGCTGCACAATGTCCCCAGCACCCTTTAATTATGCTTCCCTCTGCTTGCCAGCTCTCAAACAGAAGGCAACCTTTGAAAGAATACATCCATTAGGACACCTTCAGTGCCTGTCAGATTTGCTCTGAGAGGATTCTGTTTATTACACACCGGTGAGGTTTTTATATTCATAAAATTCCATCAGAGCGAGCCAAAGGAAAAGAGGGAGGAAGAGGAAAATTTGCCTCTGGAATGGGGCTGGGCTGGCAATTCAAATCCTGCCCTGTGCTGGTAAAAGACACAGGTGTGGACAGGTTGGCCTGTGCCTCTTTGAAGTGATGTTTCTACCGAGTTTGGGCATATCCAGGGGGTGCCAGGCAACAATCTTGAACAAATCTGGAATTCTAGGGCAGGAACGTGGCAATATCAGGGATATTTGGGGTGCTGGGGCCTCACTGTGGGGTTTGGAGCCATCCAAGGCAGCAGTGCCAGTTTGATCAGGAGAGAAAGGGAGGTGTAGGATACTTAAAGCAAGGGGGGACACTCCTGGAATGATCTGGGATTTGCTTCCTGGCTTTATTTTTTTTTATTATTTTATTCTTTAAGCTCTGCTCTCCCTTTGCCAAGCTCTGGGTGTGGAGAGGAGCTGTGGGCAGGGCTGTGCTCCTGCTCCTGGCTGTGATAATTCTCCTCCCTGCCCCTCAGCCTCACCCAGTGCCACCTCCTCATCCTCCCCTCACCCATCCTTCCTCCCTCCCCACAGCTCTGGGGGTTGCTGTGGCTCTCCTTTGGAGGTTCAGCTTTATCTCAAATTCACAGTTGGGCTCTGTTTTCAAGGCTTGCCCAGCTGTCCCCCCGTGCTGTGACCAGGGAGCTGTGACCTGTGTCAGGGCAGGATTAGGCTGGAGATCAGGAAAAGTTTCTTTCCCCAGGGAATGGTCACAACCCCAGGTGGGTTCAGACACCACTCCCAGGCACAGGGTGGGATTTTGGGGTGTCTGTGCAGGGCCAGGAGCTGGATTGATGATCCCTGTGGGTCCCTCCCACCCCAGGGTGTTCTGCTTCCCTGCAGTTGTCCCCACCACAGATGTTCCCTCCCGAGATCCTTCAGAGGGAGATTCTGTGTCTGGTGCAAATCAAAACCCCGAGCACGCCCTGCCAAGATGAACGGCTCTGAGGATGAGCAGCATTGGAAAGAGGGGCTGAATTTCTGCTGGGGATCAGTGAAATGCCTTTTCTGTGTGATTAACTCTGCTTTCCCTGCCTCAGAGCTGCACCTCTGTCTCTTTGGACAGACACAGAAAGCATCTCTCCCTTCTCCTTGCTTTGATTGTTTCAGTCTGGATCTGTCAGCAGCCTACACGGGCAGCAGCTTTATTTAACACGATGCCTTTTCCTCCTCACCACCGTTTTTCAGTTAATCTTTCAAAGCCATAATTATCTAATATTAATGTTCTCATCATCACAACGTTCACAGAAAGACAGTGGGGCTTTTGTCCGCAGAGACAAAGATCTCTGAAATTAATATAACGCTCGTACAGGATTGATTTCAACCTCAGAGTTGCCCTCAGCCAGAGGGACCAATCTGTTTAAAAATATCTGCTGCTAATTACCCAAAGAGCCATCATTCAGCTGGAGGATTGAGGGAAATTGTCCTTGGCGTGTCACATCCACCTACAATCCTCCCAGCCCTCATTGTTTTTGTGTGGCTCCAACAACACGTCGTGGTTTAACCCCAGGCAGAAACTCAGCTCGGCCCCCAGGGTGGGATGGGGGAGAGAAGTGGAGGAGGAGAGGTGAGAAAACTCGTGGGATGAGATAAAGATGGTTTAATAGGTACAGCAAAAGCCAGGGAAGCAAAGGAAAACAAGGAATTCATTCTGCATGTTCCATCGTCAGGTGTTCAGGATGGGCTCTGAACACCCCCTGTGTCTTTATCTTCTTCTTCTTCTTCCTCTTCCTCTTCTTCCTCCAGCTCCATGTGCTGAGAGAAAATCAACTCCATTCCAGCCAAAACCAGCACAAAAATCTGAGATATTTTATATCTGTTCCAGGAGGGAAGGGAGAACCTGGGAAGGGAGAATGTAGAAGTGGGGTCTATTACTGCAACGATAAACATTGCAATTGCAAGGATAAACACTGCCATCCCTGGAAGTGTTCATGGATAGGGTGTGGAGAATCCTGGTTTAGCCGTCCCTGATCATGGCAGGGTGTTTGGAATGAGATGAACATTCAGGTCCCTTTCCAGCCCAGACCATTCTGGGATTTGGGAAAATGGGAAATGGTTTCATCCCCACCTTCCTGCAGAGCTTTGAGAGAAGGTGGTGGCCACATTTGGAGACAACAACAATGATTAAAGCTACAAGGCTTGGACATTTGGAGATAACAACAATAATTAAAGCTACAAAGCTTGGACCTGTGGAGATAAGAACAATAATTAAAGCTACAAGGCTTGGACCTGTGGAGCTTTGGGTGTGCAGGGTGAAGTTGCCTCCCCTGGTGCAGACGGGCCATGACCACAGAGCTTTGGTCTTGCTCTTGGTTTTAACTGCCCTGTGCTCTGAGGGAGTGGGGAAAGCTGGCTGTGACATTGTCACAGGGAAATAGCTGGAGACTCAGGGCTCCACCACTCCCTTCCCTTCCCTTCCCTTCCCTTCCCTTCCCTTCCCTTCCCTTCCCTTCCCTTCCCTTCCCTTCCCTTCCCTTCCCTGACACAAGGCACTGGATGGGCTGGGGATGTTCCCCAGGCTCAGGGACCAGG
>WAAE01004016.1:68563-103188 GCA_013400495.1 Nicator chloris | reverse complement strand
CTTGCTGGTTGGAATAGAATGCATGTTTTTGGTTATATATTGCAACCCAAGACACACGGGAGGTGAGAGTGTTGAACTTGTAAATCTTTCTCTGATCTCTTGAGTCTATCAACTATCTGGACTTAAAAAGAAAGTTTAAAATTGGTCAAAGGTAAGCACACAGCTGTCTCCCATAGCTGGAGACCTCCCTCAGCATGGCAGCCAGGAGGAGTCTCAGAATACCCTGGAAAAATGCTGCTCTGTGGACACAAATACAAATGTTGGGCAACACAGGAAGTTCACGGATGAAAGTGAAAGGCAAGAAACCCTTCAAAGCAGAAGTGAGAGAAAACAGAAGGACTTTTACCTCAGATATGGAACTCTCTTGAAAAGAGAGGATGGTGTTTCCTCAGTCAAGCACGGGTTGGTGTCACAAGGCATTTCATCTGCGAGAGACGAGCACAAGCCATCAACAACTGGTCAAGAAAACTGGAGTTTTATGAGTTTAAAGAGCTTCACCAAAGACAAATTACTTTCAATTTATCCCTCATGTTCTAATATTATTTGTAATGTTGCTTCAGGATATTTTCATATTGGCAACTACAGAATGTTGCCAGCCTAAGCCTAATACAAAAGAGTTCTGAGCTTCTACTACCTAAAATCAGCATTTATAACAATTTCCTTCTGGTAAGCTAGCAGTGGGACACACTAGAACTGCATCCAAGGCAGTTAATATCTGGGATCCACAACCACATGAGCATCCTGGCATAAACTACAGAATATGCTGAGCTGGAAGGGACCCACAGGATCATCCAGTCCAACCCCTGGCCCTGCACAGACACCCCAACAATCCCACCCTGTGCATCTCTGAGAGCATTGTCCAAATGCTCCTGGAGCTCCTTGGGGCTGTGCCCGTTCCCTGGGGAGCCTGTTCCCAACCCTGGCTCCAACCCAGAAGCAATACCAGGATGCAGGGAAGAAACAGAGCTCACCCTCCACTATCCCTGGGTGCTACCCAGACATTTTGCCTTCAGTAACTAGCCCCCAGCCTGGGCAGAGCTGCCCAGACTCAGAGCAGCAGGAGAAAGGAATGAGTGAAGGACTTGCTGTGAGCCCTACCAGGTTCTGTTGTGTCCTCATCCTCTGCAGATGCTACAAATGAGGAGTCAGAAGAAATGCACACAACCTGAAATAAAAACAAGTACCAGAGTGAGCATAACCCGAATGTGAACCCAAGCAAACACCTCCCCTTCCCGAAATTCAGTCAGCTGTGTTCTGACTCAGAGCCCACGGTTTTGCTTGGGTTGCAGCAGAAGGCAGCGGCACTGATGGCACCACTTTTGTAACACAGGCTCTCACACATGCAGGGATTGTGGGAGCTGATCCCCGAGTTCCCCTCAAAAGCCTTGCTCACCTCATCTTCAGACTCAGAGAAGGGGAAGTCATCTCTCTCTTTAGTCTCCTTGCTTCCACTTGTTGCTTCAGGTGGCAACTTTGCAGCCACAGAAACCTCTTCAGGCTCCTTGTCAGCCCCAGAGACACATTCTGGAAAAACCACACCACCAGGCCATAAAGCATGGGACTGGACACAGGGGATGGGATTTCTGCTTACAGCAAAGCCCAGCTCCTTGATCCCACGTGGAGCAGATAACTCATTTCAACAATACAGCAACAGCCCAGCAGCACCCCCCACAACCCATCACTGGGGGGGATCTTGTTCCCAAGGAGGAATTAGGAAGCTCCACATCCCCATGGAACAGCAACAGCCTCGACTGAAAATGCTCTTGGTGCTGCTCTGCAGGGCTCAGTGCCAGAGAGGCCTGGGATATCCCATGCCCTGCCCCAGCCAGGATTTATCCTAGGTGCAAATATATGGCCCTCCCAGAACAGAAAAAGTTGTTCCCCCCTTCTCCTCCTGCCTTCATCTGACCAGGATCTCCAATCCTCCACTTGGTTTGAAAATCACAGAATCATTAAGGTTGGAAAAACCCTACAAGGTCATCAAGTCCAACTGTTCCCGCAGCAGTGCCAAGGCCACCATTGACCCACATGCCCAAGTCCCATGAACACTGGGACACATCATCGATAGGCCCAGACCCCATGAGACCCCCTCCAGCCACAAGATTGGCTCAAAAACCCTCAGTTATAGCAGCAATTCTGAAGTACTGAATCCAGAGTTCCCCAAGGTACCCCAAACTCAAGGAAAATCAGGCATATTAAACCTCTCTGTGAGGGGCAATACCTGTTTTCGGCCTCTTTGCAGGAATCTCTTCAGGATCTTCCACAGGTGACAGAACACTGAGAGAAGAACAGACAGAACAATGTTTTGCAACCCACAATTCAGCTCCCAGCAGGCTGACTTCCCTTCACAGGGCCCAAACTTCCAAAGGTGCCTTTCCTACTTCCCCAGGATCATCTCCCAGAAAGTTGATCATCCCACTAAAGTAGATCGGGCCTCTTTTCCTCCTTCGGTTAATGCTTCCTCTTGTTTTATGTTTTTTTCCTGTCACCAAAAAATGCCTTAATATGTAATGCTTTCCTCTTTCCTCCAGGAAAGAAGCACTCCAGAGGTCACTAAGCCATCCAAGTTCATGTCACTACGCTGAGTTGCAAAGGAAAGTTTAAGTAGAACAGGAAATGAAAGGTGGGAAAGCCAGTCCTGCTTACATCCACTCCGGTAACTTCCTGCTGAGTCAGCCCCCGAACAAATCCTCCAAACAATTACCAGCCTCACCCTTTCTCAGAAGCCTAAATCCAAGGATTTTTATCAGTTGATACCATCATTAAGTCCGGTAAAAACGTCTCCTTTAGGAACAGAGCTCAAAGAACATTCCTGTTTTGTTTTTGTTTTTTTGTTTCCCCCAAGAGCTAATTCCTTCTGAGCCGTTCCTCAGTGAAAACTACTCGTGCAACACGGGGCTCTTTCCAGAGCCATTCCCTTGTCTCTTTCACTCTGGAACGGGACACTAAGAAAGCCTCGCGGAGCAAGTTTCTCCCGGAGGGAGCAGGCACACTCCCCAGAGCACAGGACCTCATCCATACATTCCAAGCAGCAGGCACAGAGGTGGCTCGGCCATCGTCACCGGGAGCAAAACGGTTAACGCCTAGGAAGGCATCCTTCTTTTATCTACTTCACATCCATACTCCGTGACTTCCCTCCAGCCACAGGTGTACGTACCCTTCCCTGCTCCTCCAACACATCTGCTCTAAAGCGCCAGCCCGTTTCTCCTTGTGAAGCCCGCACCGTGCAGGTCGGAAGGGAGCGAGGGGCCAGCGGGTTTACTGGGAACACCTGGGACCCACAATCACCTCAGCATCGGGGATTTACCAGGAGTATCTGGGACCCGCAACCGCCCCCACACCTGGGTCTGCGGATTGGCTTATGGGGAATACCTGGGACCCACAACCACGTGAACACCTGGGATTTATCAGGAATTTCCCACACCCACACGGGGAGTCCCGGGGGCGTGCGGACGCCGGCCGGGCCGGGCGGCGCGGCAGCAGACGGGGCGGAGGCGTGGAGGGAAGGGCTGACCTGGGGGGCGGCTTCTTTCGGGGCGGCGGGTCCGGGCGCGGGGCCGAGGTGAGGCCCGGGGCCGGGGCCTGGCGGGCGGTGTCGCGGAGGGCGCGGAGGACCGCGAGCAGCCATTGGTACATGGACCGCGCGCACTTCCGGTGCCAGGCCCCGCCCCGTGCCGCCAACGGCGGACAGGCCCCGCCCACACTGCCACACGCCGCGCCCACGGACCCGAGCGCCCCGCCCCGATCGCCCCAGCCCTGCAAGCACGCCCACATCCCGCCAAGCCACGCCCACAGGCCCGCAGGCCCCCGCCCACAGCTCCACACGCCACGCCCACAGACGCGACTGCCCCGCCCTGTCCGACCCCTATAGGTCCCGCCTACAGCTGTACAAGCCCCGCCCATAGCCCTACAGGCCCCGCCCCTCCCGCGCCCGTTCCCGGAGCGCGCCCGGCGGGCAGGAGCCATGCGCGCGTGCGTTTTGGAACACTCCCAGGCCAAAATTTGGGCTATTTCTGCTCATTCTGCTCCTGTCCCGTCCCGTTCGCTCCCCCTCCCACGCCGCAGCCGGCCCTAACAGCGCTACCACGGCTGGGTCAGGAGCTTTGCCCTCTCCTACAGTCAGGGGCTTTCCCTACTCCAAGAGTCAGGAGCTTTGTCCCCGTGGAGGGTCAGGAGCTTTTGCCCTCGCAGAGAGTCAGCCTTCCCTGCTCCAAGACTCGGTCGTCGGCCTTTGGTGGGGACCTGGCGTGGGGAACTCGCCGTGGGTCCCTGCGGGGCACTGGGACTTGCTGTGCCTTTGCCGGGGCTCTGGTACTTTTTTTTCCCGGGACTCCGGGATGCAGAACGCGCGGCATCCCAGGAAAAAAGGGGACTGGCCCCCGTGTCTCCCTGCTCTCCCTCCCCGTGCCTCCGCTGCGGAATCTCCTCCCCGGCGCTCACCGAGCCGCGCTGCGGTTACGACAGCGATTTCTCCTTCGCGGCATCGCGCTCGCCGGCTGCTGTCGCGACCGAGCGCGACCGCGGCCACGGGGCTCGAGCCGGGGCTTCCACCCCGAGGCGCGGGCGGTGCCGCGAGGTCGCCCGGTCCCCGCTCCTGCAGCCCCGGGGGTGGCCCCGCTCCCCGCTCCGGCCCCGCTGGTAAATGGGTTGCGCATCACGGAGAAGGAACTTTTTTGGGAGCTCGCGAACAACTCAAGGAGCCCTTGTGGCCGCCTAAAGTAACGAAGTGCCCAGGAACGTGTAACAGTTCCCTGATAACTTCGATCTCCCGTCTAATCAACACGTGTAGCAATTTGAGCCAGGCGTGCACATAAAGGCAGGGTAATCCCTCGGCAATCCAGCGCTGGAATAAAGCAGTGCCTGCTCCTTAATACTGCATTGATGTTTAGGAGTTTTATTCCCGAATTTCGGTGACAAAAGGATTTTTTTAAATGCTTTTCCTGTTGTTTCCCGGCTGCTCGCTCCAAGCTGGCTCCAGCATTTTATTCAGGAGAGAAAAGGATTTTTAAAGGAAAGCAGGGAGGAAAATGGGCAGATTGAAGCACTTTGGGGCAGCTTTCCCAGCAGTAGCTCCCGCAGGAAATCTAATCCCCAGGGGTGCTGGGGTCTGCTTTAATTAAAACGACGTTCGTGGTTACTTGAGGAGTTTAATTTCCAGCCTTCAGGCCTCAAGGAAGAAGCCTGAGCGTGGATGCAGAGCCCAGCAGAGGGCACGGCAGCCCCACGCAGGACCTGCAGAGCCGCCTGTCGATCCCTTCCTCATCCTCTAGGAACGGAGGAAGAATTTTAGGGCTGTCAAATGATTTTTAACGCCTGTGATTGGATTTTCGTGCCTGTGTCCGTGGGGTGGGAGTGCTCACTGCACATCCAAGTTTCTGTAACCTGTGCAGCTGGACGAGTTTATCCCAAACACAGGATAACTAACGTGGAATTACATGAGCTGGTTCTCTTTTCCACAGTGTTGATATGCAGACTAGCACGATCTCTGAAACATCAATAACCAAACACAGGAATAAATTAAACTTTAATTAAAATAATGTCACCAGAATGACCGAACCTTTTTTTTCTTGTATTGCTTTCCATGCAGCAAAAGTTCCCCCCTTTTTTCTTTTCCCCCCAAAAACGTAAGGAGCGTCTGTGTTGTAACTCCTACCATGCTTTCCCAGAGCAGTTTGACGTCGGCTGCATTTCCCAATCCCTGTATTTTTGCAGCTGCTGGTTCCCTCCATGACTTCATCCTTATTCTGCCCCTAAGCATCTTGCTCAGAGCACTGACGTGTTGTGACTCAAAGTGATGATATTTGATGCACGCAAACCAAAATCCAGTTCCCGGCCGTTCCTGGCTAAACAGACCTGGATCACAGCTGTCCCGTCTCCAACAACAGAGGGAGAGCAGAGAATTTCCATAAATAATTATTCATGATGGCTCATTATTTATGCATTGCTCAAAACGTCTCTACCTTTAGTGCAGCTTCCACGTGACAGCAGTGGGGTTCCAGCACCTGGTGTTTCAAATTATTGGGATAACAAAGCAATCCCACAGAGCAGGTAATTTGGGAAATGATGGGTGATTCTAGGCACACGGGATTTTGGTGATATGAAGCCAAACGGCCTTAATCTGTCATTTAAATCCCTTTATTTTACATGAGTGCAGGATGCCAGGTGGAACAGCTGTGCCTGCAGGGCAGGTGGTTAACCTGGATGGAGGGGAGGGAAGGGATGGGGAGGTAAGGAAAAGAAGGGAAGAAAAGCAAAGGAAGGGATGAGAAGGCATGGGATGGGAAGGTAAAGAAGAGAAGGAAAAGTAAGTGATGGGAAGGCAGAGCAAGGGATGGGAAGTGAAGGCATGGTAAGGGAAAATGAGGGAAAGGGGAGGGATGGGAAGGCATGGCAGGGTAAGGCAAGGTAAGAGAGTGGAAAACAAGGGAAGGAAAGACCGGGGTGGGGAGCAATGGGAAGGCAAAGTAAAGAAAGGCAGGGCAGGACAGAGGGCAGCTGAAGCAGCCTGGGCAAGTCTTCCAACCCCATTCTGGGGACAGGATGGGAAGTTCCACCTGCCCTAGTATTTCCCTACCTCCCACTCCCAGGCCCTCCCAGCCAGGAGATGAGCCCATGGTGGGCAGAAGATGCCCAGGATGAGCAGCCTGATGCCAGACATCTCCTGGAGGACCCTGAAGACATCTCCATTCTGAACTTGGGAGCCCTTGGGAATTCTCTTGGTGTGAAGACAGAGTCCTCCAGCCTGCCCAGTGTCTGGAGTGGGTGACAGCAACAGCCCTCCTGACACCAGATCTCCTGAAACCCACACTCCAGAGAGTTTATCCCTGACCATCTACAGTGTGAGCAAGGGATTATCCTTGATCACTTCCTTCCAGACCCAGCACTCTTTATCCTGTTTCACCAGCAGCTGCTGGATCCCTGCACCCTCTGGTCCCTGGGCAGTGTGTGGTGCTCGTCTCCCTCGGGATGGCTTCTCCAGTGACTTCAGATGGGAGCTGCCGAGCTGGAAGCCTCAGAGCACTTGGAAAAGCCCTGGAAAGGGAAGGTGCTGGCATCTGGGAAAGGGCCGCACGCTCAAAACAGCCCTGGCAGTGTTCAGAGAATGCTGGAACCATCCACATTAAAGCTAGTGTTTACTGGGACAAAACCAACCCCTGAAGGCTGCATCCATGTCCCAGCTATGAGCTGGCTGCTGGAAGGTCCTGGACTGCTGCTGGTGATGAGCAGGGGAAACAGAGGAGGAGCACAAGGAACTGCTTGCAGGAATGATATGATGTGCTGAGATGCAAACCCTCAATCATGCAAGCCATGATCCCACACCTATACCCCATGGAGCATCCCCACAGCTGTGGGGAACTCTGGGAAAGCTTGGGCAGCAGGAGGGAGGCTGGGGTGAAATTTTGGGGCAGGCAGCTCCACTCGTGCCTGCACTTTGGGATAAGGAACAGGTTGCCAGGGGAACTTGTGGCTGCCCCATGCCTGCAAGTGTCCAAGGCCAGGTTGGATGGGGCTTGGAGCAACCTGGGCTAGTGGAAGGTGTCCCTGCCCATGGCAGGGGGTGCAACTGGATGGGCTTTAAGGTCCCTTCCAACCCCAACCATTCCATGATTCCGTGATGTCAAGCATGGGCTTCCCTTTAACTCTCACTTTCACCAGATGATTTATTTCCCTATCAGTCCCTCTGCTCTTCCAGAAACCATCCATGAGTGCTAGCCAGAGCATCCTGCTGGGACAAGCCACTGGCAGCTGGATTTGGAGCACAAGTGGACAAACCACATGTAACAGGTGAGGTCCAATTCCACTCTCTGTGGTGTGGTTTGCAGAAAGATGAGACAGGAGCCTTTATACAGCCCCCAACCCTTTCAGAGGGAGGATATTTCCATTTCATGACAATTTCTGTGCCCTCTTGCTTTCTTACCCTGCAGGGACAGGACACCATCCCCCAGAAGAGGCTGTCCAGAGCCACATCCAGCCTGGCCTTGGACACTTCCAGGGATAGCAGTTCCCTCCTGCCTTTCTCATGGTCCCTGTAAAATCCAAAATGTCACTGCCAGACAGCAAAGCTGTGGCTTCTCCTGGGCTGGGACGTGGGACTGGAGAGGATGGGAGCGTTCCCACTCTCTCCAGAGCCTTCAGGGCAGGATGGGAGCTGACAGGTATCGACACAGCACGATGAACACCGCTAGCCACATCCAGCCTGGGGGGCTGGAGCGGGAGCAGAGGCTCTCTCTGCTCCCCTGGGCTCGGATTCGGCACTCCGTTGATTCAGAGCGACCCAGCCTGACTCACCCAGGAATGGGGCTGAGCCTTTCCAGAGGAAAACTCGCATTAAACTCTGCCACGAGGCTCTGGCGACCATATGGAGCTGGGAGAGGGGTGGGGGCCAGCCCTGACCTTTATTGTAGGGAGGGCAGTGCCGCTGACCCTCTCCCTGCCCCCCGGGGTGGCTGTTCCCAGGCCGCTCAGGTTGTTCCGCAGGGCTCGCCGCTGAATGAGACAATTAAATCCTTGAGCCCAGGTTTTAGTGTTTCCATGTGCAGCCAAGTATCTTAATCTGGGCTGTTTGGGGAATTTTTATCCCGTGGATCCCTTGGTATGCCTGGAATGTTTGCTTTTCCTACTGTGTGCGTGTGTTTGAGGCACTCCTGTAAAAACAAGAGCTTCCTGCCTGCCTTGTAAATCTTTCCTTGATTGGCAGAGTGGCCTTTGGTGATTAATCAAGGGGCACGATGGAGGTGACACCCTCCAGGAGCTCGCTCCTTGCAAATCCCCGGCACGGTGGTGGGAGACCCGGGAAGGGACCCCGGGAGCTGGCTGCTCTCCAGAGCCGTGTGGTGACATCGGTTTTCGGTAAGAGCCTGGGAGAGGAAGGACTAAACGGAAATTCCAGAGAGCTCAGGAAATGCTCCAGAGGGCCGGGACTTCGGAGGAATTTTCTATTGTATCATTGGGATAAAACACGCGGCTCCGCTTGCGGGGATTCGCTCGGTGGCCAACCAAACCTTCCCACCTTGGCTGGGCTGGGAAGGAGGAGATTTGTCCCAACCAAACCTGCCCACCTTGGCTGGGCTGGATGATGTTTATTCCAACCAAACCTTCCCACCTTGGCTGGGCTGGATGACGTTTATTCCAACCAAACCTTCTGACCTTGGCTGGGCTGGGAAGGGGGAGGTTCACCCCATGCATGGATAAAGGTTTCTCCAGGAGATGGACACAGGATAGAGGAGACTGCAAAGAACCACCTTGTTGGTGTTCCTGGGTTTCTTCATGTTCCCGTTGGAGGCTTCCAGTTGTCACAGGCGCTGCCTGGATGTGGCACAGGGGTTCCAAGTTAGCTCTAACCCCTGGAACAGCAAAAACAGCTCCAGCATCTTGGCCAAAGGGCTCTAATTTGTCCCAACTGGCACAGCTACTGCTGTTCCAACCCTGAGCTTGCCTGGAGTAGGCTGTGGGATCCTGAACTGGTGTTGTGTTGTGCAGGCCACATGTGGGCCTGTCCCCACGTGCCCATGACCCCAGGAGGGTCTCAGCTTGGGCAAAAAGCTGGCAGAGCTGCAGGCTGCCAGCCCTAGGGGCAACTCCAAACTTGCTGTGAGCAAGGAGACCTTCAGTGTGGGAGCCTGGTGGAAACTTGCCATGGGAGAGGTCAGTACTCGGCATTTTAGAGGAAATGGTGAGATTTAGCAGGAAGTTTTTTACAATGAGGGTGTTAAAACACTGGCACAGGTTGTCCAGAGAAGCTGTGGCTGCCCCATCCCTGGAAGTGTTCAAGGCCAGGCTGGACAGAGCTTGGAGCAACCTGGGATAGTGGGAGGTGACCCTGTCCATGGCAGAGAATTGGATTGGGTGATCCTTAGAGGTCCCTTCCAACCCAAACCATTCTGTGATTTTCAAGTTCTGGTCTTCCCACTTTTTTCCTTGGCTTTTGCCCACTTCTACAGCCAGGATCTGTGCTGTGTGCCAGGACAGGGCCAGGGCCAGGATGAAGAGCTCCAGGAACAGAGAACGGTGAGCAGGAAGCCAAGGAGGGTCTGTGTGCCTGTCCCAGCTGAGCTGTGGGAGGAGGGACAGGTGGGAAAGAGCAGAGGAGCACTCAGGACATGCAGGAGCACTCAGGACACGCATGCTGGCTGCTCCCTGGACCATAAGAAGATGATTTTTAAGGCTGCTTCCAACCCAAGTCATTCTGTGATTCTGTGAAGGAGCGTTTCAGCCCCACACAGTGGTGACAATGTGGGCAGAGCCCTCCAGCCTCTCCCTGCTCCTGGACAAATTGCTCCCGAGGCCCTGCCTGTTTATCCTGCTGATACCAGAGGTGCTGGTGATGGGTCCCCCTGGAGCCCATCTCTCCACATCTGCAAGTTCATCCCTGCCCCATCTTTCCCAGGCAGTGCTGGGTTTGGAGGTGCTGCTCCACCTCCACCATGCACCAGCTGGAGGATGCTCTTTGCTGTCCCCTCTCCACATCTGTCCCGAGGCCACTCCAGCCTCTCTCCCAACCATCATCAACAGCAGCTCAAAAACTCACAGCAAGAGGGTCAGGGGTGTTTTCCAGGCTTTTTGTGTCCCCAGGCAAGGAGCCCTGTAGCCATCCATCCCTGTTAGCTGTGACCACCCCGGTGACAACCTCACTGCCATGGTACCAGGGGATGTTCAGTGCCATCAAGGTCACCTCCATGTCTGGCACATTGTTCCCTGGTGTTCTCACCGCCACACAGCTCCCAGCATGGCTCCAGTGTTCAGATGCACCTGGCAATGATCCCAGAGGTGACAGAGAGCTGCTCTGTCCCGCTCTGTCCTGCTCTGTCCCACTTTGTCCCACTCTGTGTGGCCTCTTGGCCACCTCTAATTCTTCACCACAGAGTACCTGGAAGGCCCCAGCACCCATAGGAGCCCAAGGGAGCAGGCAGTAGGCGGGTGAAGCAGCAAGACAGTGACAATTCCTTCTGCCTTTGGGATCCTGGGATGAAGGATAACCCCTGCTCAATGCTGTCCTTCCCCTTTCTTGTTTCACTCAGCCTCTCCCTGCACTGAGGACAACCTGCCTTTAAAGTGTCATCACTGGGCACTGGAGTGAACAGCCCTTCTCTCTCCCCTCAACCTCTCCTCGGCCAGGGTTGCTCTTCCAGCATGGATAGTTCTCATTTACTGTGTGTTTGGGGACATGAGGCCAAGCTGATTTGGCCCTGGCTGCACCCCTGTCAGGTTTTCCTCATAGCCAGGAAGATGTGAAATTCCTTAGGAATCCAGATGTGTGAGTTTATTTTCATCCCCGCAGAGCAACGGGGACCAGGCTGTCTGGCATCCCCCTGCCCCTCTGGGTTCTGCCCCCTCCTTTTGCAAGTGGTGGCTCCAAACTGGGGTGCAGATCCCCCACATGGCTCTGGGGAGGGGGCATGGACCCATCCATCCTCCTGGATGTGCTCCAGAGTCAAGTGGGCAAACGTGGTCAGTGAGGAGGTGCTGCTGGTGGCCACCTGCCTGCGACACTTGCCCGCTGTCTCTGTGTCACCCCACATCCCCACCGAGCTCTGGGGCCGGGGGTGGAGCCTCCCCTCTCCCAGAGCCGCGGGGGTTCCCTGCCAGGTGGACAGGAAATCACACCCAGCACCCTGAATTTCTCAGGAAAAAGGGAAAATTCCTCAAAGGTGGCAAAACAACAGTGAGGGGCTTTGCTATGGAAATGCGGAGCTGTGTCCCCTGGGGCTGGTGGCTCCCGGGATCTCGCTGGGCTCCCCCTTTGTCCCTGCTGGCATCTCCTTGGCAGTTCCCTGGACTGGGTCCCACTGGTGCTGGCAGGTCAGGAACAAGCCCCTTGCAGGAAACAGGGAAATAAAGGAAAGCCGAAAAGAACAATTTAACATCCAGGAATAGAAATGACTCAGGGGGATTAAAACGCAGGGAAGATGAGATGGAGGAGGGTCCTGGCCCTGTTTTCAGCCACATTTTTCCCCTCTCAAAATTCCTAAGAAGGGGCTTTGTGAAGGTGCCTGTGGTGTCACCTCCCGGAGTGTTTGATTGATGGAGAACTGTGGCAGGAGTTCCTGGGAGTGGGGATGTGCCCTGGGTTATCCAAGTGACAGGTATGGGATCTATAGGTCAGCTGCAGAAGAGGAGAGAACCCAGGAGAAGGTGGGAGAGGGGGGAGCAGGAGCACTCTAACTTTCTGTAATCCTTACCTGGGGCAGATCCAGCATCCCCCTGAAAAAAGGGGAATCTCAGGTGTCTGGCTCTGGGACAGACACCTGAGGCATGGAGCTGGCTGTCCCCAGAGCGATGGGACAGGTGGGAATAGTGCTGGATTCTTGTCTTGGGGATGGCTGCCCATGGGGATGTCCCCATCAGGCTCTTTCAGATGGGATCAGTCCTGGTCCCCTCATTGCTCCCCCTCATTGGGGACACAGCTGTGTCCCCACCAAGACTACTGGGGTTTTCCCCTGGATGGAGAGGGATCTTTGCATTCCTTCCTCCACTGAGGAAGAGCCATATCAGTCACCAGCTCACAAAGCAGGAACAGGAGTGAGGGGATTCAGCACAACCAGGAGCATCCCAATCCCACCTGTGCCCTCCCCAGTCACATGGAGGCATGGAATGGAGTTTTGGGAATGGAATTCACCCTGCTGCACAGCAGCACCCCGGGCCACACATCCCCGAGCTGGGGGGGAGATCAGACCTGGGACACCTCAAAATGATGCAGATTTCAGAGAGAGGACAGGGAAGACAAGATGGCCTCAGGCCTGGCAGCTTGAGGGGGTATATCCAGGAGGATAGGATCCCTCTGGCTGGGGTGGTGGGAGCAGGGGAAGGGCTGGGGTGGTGCCTTGGCTCCCTGCCCAGGGGGATGCAGTTCCCTTTGGGGGCAGCCTGGGGAATCCTGGGATTCTGGGAAACAGCGCTTGTGCCATTCCTTGAACTCCAACTCTCCTTCCCACCTGGCTGCACCTTGAATCCCGAGTTTGAGACAGAAGCAGGTACCTGGAGGAAGCTTTGTCAGGGAGATTGCCACGGAGGGGTTTGAGGGGTTCAGCATGGTCACGGACACTGCCACGGGGCCTCTGTGGTCACGGGGTGCTGTCACCCCTGTCACCATCACCCCAGGAGATGTGCTGAGGCTGCAAACCTCCTCTCCATCCCAGGCACCTTTGCCTGCCCACAATGCCCCAGTTTTCCAGGCTCAGCACGGCTGAGGGCTGAGGCATTTTGGGAGCCTGAAGACAGCCGAGGTGACCTCATCCCACGAGTATTTTCTTGGCTCACTCTCCTCGCTCCAACGCCTCGGCGATAAGGCTGGGCTGAGGTCAGTGGGAGGGTTTGGCATTGCGGAGCCGTGTGTCACCCCACGGAGCCTGGGACATGGCACCTGCGCTTTCCTGGCTCCAGCCAGTCCCCGAGTCCCTGCTCCACCCGCCAGGATGCTCCACCTGAAAAGAGGGTCCGTGCAGGCAGCCAAAGGTGCCCCCACCACTTCCCACAGGTCCAGCTGCTAGTTCACCTTCTCCCAGGGAAAACGAAAAGGTTGAGGCTTTTCTTACCTCCAGCATTGGAAAGGAGAGGAAACTCTTCAGATCACTTTCCAAAGGGGTGTTATCTGCCCAGGAGGGGTTTCCTGCTGCCAGAAATAGAGCGGTGTTAAGATAGGAAGGGAAGCAGGATGACACAGGCATAGATAAGGCTGGGGGGACGAGCCAGGAGAGGAGCCCTGGCTGCTGGGAGAGCTGGGCTGGCTCTCTTGGAGATTGGGTGAGAGCCCCATCCACCTGGGAAAGAGCAGGGCAGGACCACAGCTGGGTCCTTTTGGAGATGCTGCTGCTGGGCTTGGTATATTGGAGTAGGGCATCCATCCATCCATCCATCCATCCATCCATCCATCCATCCATCCATCCATCCATCCATCCATCCATCCATCCATCCATCCATCCATCCATCCATGATGCTGGGCCTGGGCCAGTGTTTCCAGACTCTGCATGTGCCTGGGGACACAGGGACAAACTGTTGTGCTCTTGTCTCCTCCCCAAGAGGAGACCCTCACTGGGGCTTCGGGGTTGGTACCAATTCCCTCATTTCAACCTTCATCCATGAGGATTTGACTTGTCACTGGGAAAACTGGGCTAGAAAACCTGTTTCTTGAGCTTCCAGGTGCTCCTCTTCCTCCAAGCACTGACTCTATCTCTCTGCATTTTCTTTCCATGCTCTCCTGCCTTTGAGTCTGGTACCTGCTACATGTTGGAATTTTATTTTTTTCCCCATTTTTTGGGAGATAATCCAGAGGTAGTGAGCTGTGCCTGCAGCCCTGTGCCTGCTGTTGCATCCTGGGTGCCCCAGGGGTGATATCAGAGTGTGATGGAACAGAAAAACAAGGAGAGGAGGCTGGAGAGCCCCATGTCCCCCTCCCCAGATCAGCCTCTCGGCTCTGTGCCAGTCGGAAGATGCCGAGTTCCCTCAAAAGAATGGGAGCTTAATGTCCCGGAGCTAATAAGCAATTTTCCCCTGCACCTGCCTCTCCCCGCCACCTCCCCTCGGGCCATCTGCCATCCCGGGGCCTCTGGACTCTGCACCGACAGCCGGGGACTGAGACAGGGCTGGTGTTTCACTGCTTTGGGGCTGAGGGTGCTCAGTGTCCCCCCAGAGATGGGCCGGGCTGCTTTGAAGGGGCAGTTTGGCCCCTGATGGCTTTCTCCATCCCTGTGTCCCCCCAGGGAGGTAGGTGGCAGAGCCCAAAAAGGGAAACTGAGTCTCGGGTAGCAGCAGGGAACACCCAAAGGTGCCAAGCCAGACAGGACTTGGCAGGAATTACTGCATCCATGGGGAGCTGGCATCCCCAGCCAGGGGAATGTGAGGGGGGATGTGGAAAAGGGGCTGTGAGGAAGGGGATGTGAGGATGGAGGACACAAGAAGGTGATGCAAGAGGCAGGAATGCAAGGAGAGGGATGTGAAGAGGGGATGCAAGGAGGGGGAAGGCGAGGAGGGGGGATGCGAGATGGGGGATGCAAGAAGTGGGACGTGAAATACGAAGAGGGGGACATAAGGAGGGGGAAGTGAGGAGGGGGATGTGAGGAGGAAGACACGAAGAGGAATGTGAGATGGGGTGTGAGGGGGGGGATGTGAAGAGGGGGATGTGAGAAGGAGGATGTAAGGAGAGCGACACGAGGAAGGTGAATGAGAGGAGGGGAGTGAGAGGAGGGGGGATGCCAGGACGGAGAATACGAGGCGGGGGGATGCGAAGAGGGGGAATGTAAGGAGGGGGATGCGAGAAGGGGGGCCCGCAGGGGCAGAGCAGATGGGGCCGGCAGGTTGGGGGTTGCCCCGGCCCCGCAGACAAAGGCTGGGGCAGATTTACGGCCCGGGACAGCTGGCGGGCAGAGCCGCCCCCCCCGCCGCAGCTGCCGCTCCCGCTCCCGGCCGCGCTCCTGCGCCGGCGGCGGCCCCGGGGCGGAGCGGGGCGGGACCGGCCCCACATTCCGGGCATAGCAAAGCCCGGCCCGGCCCCCGCGGCCCCGGGACGCTCAGAGCCGCCGCAGCACCGCTCCGCTCCGCCATGCCCCGGTGAGTTCCGCCGCCGGGACCCCCGACCGGCGCCGGGGACCCCCCCGACAACGGGAACTCCCCAACACCGGGATCCCCCCGACAGACACCGGGAATGCCCCGGTACTGGACACCCCCCCCGCCTCCCCGGCACAGGGAACCCCCTAGCACTGGGACGCCCCCGACCGGGATCGGAACCCCCGACCGGCAGTGGGGACCCCTCGCCCGGCACCAAGACCCCCCCTGGCACGGGGATGCCCCTCGGGGATAGGACGCCCCCCCGGCACTGGGAGCCCCCCCCGGACCAACAACCCTGGGACCGGGACCCCCCTGGACCGCCATCCTCCGGGCCGGGACTGGGACACCCCCTGGGACTGGGACTCTTCGACGGGGATAGAAGCCCTTCGGCCCAAGGAAATCCCCAGCCGGGACTGGGAACCCTCCACGGGAGAAGGACGCACTCCGGAACGGGGACCTATCTCCCTGGGATCGGGATTCGCTCCCCTCGGCACCTGGATCCTCCTGGGGAAAAGACCCTCTCACTTGGCGGATCCATCCCCAGGGGCTGGGAACCCTCCCAGCACCCTCCCATCCTGACCGGAACATCCCCACGGCACCCAGAGCTCCCCCCGGGAAAATCCCAGGACCCTCAGCGGGACCGGGACACCTCTGCAAGTTCCAGGACCTCCATGTCCGTGTCCGGGGATAGGGGGTCCTATCCCTCTCCCGACGGCTCTGGGTATTCCCGTGGGGCCGCTTCATCCCCCATTCCCGGGCCAGTGCCAGTCCCGGATCCATGGGGCTCCAGCTCCGGGGGCAGCCCCAGATCCCAGCCCCGGCCCCGGGTGCGCTGAGAGTGCCGTCCTCGGCCACCCCACTGCGGAGGCTGCTCCGCTCTCCCACTGCCGCCACGGGCTCCCACCCCTCCGGCACGTCCCGGCCAGATTCCTGGCAAACAATCCCGTGTCCATCAGGATCCTCGCTGTCCTGCCCCGACCGCTTCCCAACAATCCCGTTTTTCCCTCTCGCAGGTGTCTCGGCGCGGCCAGTTGCTGTTGAGGTCCCCCGGGACGCCCTTCTCGGGTGGAAACGTGGCTCTGCCGCCGGCACGGACGGACATGAGGACGGCGGAGGACTCGAACGGGACGGTGCTGCACCGCCTGATCCAGGAGCAGCTGCGCTATGGGAATCTCACCGAGAACCGCACTCTGCTGGCCATCCAGCAGCAGGCCCTGCGCGGCGGCGGGGCCGGCGGGGCCGGGAGCCCCCGCTCCTCCCTGGAGAGCCTCAGCCCAGAGGAGAGCCAGATGGTGCAGCAGTCCACGCGGCAGGAGCCGCAGGGCCAGGAGCATCACTCCGACCACGTCTACTTGGAGAACAGCGTCTATCGGCTCTGCCCGCCCAAGGGCGAGGAGCTCCCCACCTACGAGGAGGCCAAGGCGCATTCCCAGTTCTTCGCCTCGCAGCGCGGAGCGGCCGGCGCGGCGCTCCGGGCTGAGAACGCCCCGCGCGGGGCCGAGAGCGGGGCCCGGCGCCCCGACGAGGGGCTGAAGGACCTGAAGCACGGCCACGTGCGGTCGCTGAGCGAGCGGCTCATGCGGATGTCGCTGGAGCGGAACGGGGCCAAGGCGCAGAGCCCCATCAGCGCTTCCCACAGCTTCCCACAGCTCTCCCGGCAGCTCGTCCCCCTGCGCGGGCAGCACCCCGAGGGCACGGAGCCGCGGGGACCGCCCCCGGAGTATCCCTATGTCATCCCTGCCCAGGACGCTTACCTGGCTGAGCCCCGGCCCTGCTCCCGGGAAGGTCCTGGATTTCAGCATCCTGAGATCAGGTAAACTGTGGCCCCCGGGCTCTGCTTTTGGATGGCTCCCAGGAATGTCCAGGATGGATGCTTGGAACTGGCAGGATGTGAAGGGCGGTGGGGGCCCAGAGCAGCTGCTCCTGTCCTCACTGGCTCAGGCCACAGGGGTCTGTTGGGAGCCCCCCACTCTGCTCTTGTCCCCAGTCCCCCCAGCATGGCTGGGCTTTTCCAACCAGTGATGAAAATCCCATCCCCACAGCAGACCCTGCCCCCTCCCCATGCACCAGGAGGAATCTGGGGGTAACTTAGGGGATAATCTAGGAGCTGGAAGCAGCCCAGGAAACAGCTAAATGTGGAATAGCTGTGGGGCAGGGTGGAAGACAAATATGCTCCATGGAAACCCATCCCATAGTCCTGAGCTGCAAATGTCCATGTAACTTGGAATTGCTGCCGAGCAGAGCCTGGGCTGGTGCCAGGTGGTCTGTGGCCCTTTGGCAGCTCAATGCCTCTGGTAAAGCCCCAGGCTCACTGTGAGATGGACATCTGGGGGTCCAGGCATTGCCTAAAATTTGGAAACAACCTTTTCCAGTGTGGAAAATGATGGGAAGAAAGGAATTGGTGGCTCAATGGGAGGACACGCTGCTCCCAGCCCTGCTGATCTATCCAGGCAGAGAGCGATAGCATCTCCAGCAGGAAAACCTTCTCCTTCCAGGGAACAAAGAGGGGAAGGGGAGCTGCGAGGAAGATGTATTTATTCTTCCTTGCTCCTATATCATCCCACAGGAATGCAGGCCCTTGGCGGGCAGCCCGCGGGGGAGCGCGGCAGGGCCGGGCCGTGCACAGCCACCCTGCTCAGGGGATTCCAGGCGGGATGTTGGGGTGGGATGCTGGAGCAGTGGCACAAGGGGCAGCCAGGCTGGCTTGGCTCTTCCAAATGTAAAAAGGACATATCCATAGCTTGGTAGTGAGGACCTATGTCAGGAGCCCTTGCTTTGCCCAGGAAATAAGGAAAATGCCGGCTTCCAGGGTCCATCCTATGCCAGGCTGCCTGCAGCATTCCCAGGAACAGAGGGGCCTGGGGGGTTGGGAGCCCATCCAGACCTGCTGGCCAGGCCCTGGAGGGGTCAGGTCAAGGCATCCCTGCAAGATGGGATTTGTGGTTAGAGAGCAAGCGCTTCCCAGTTCTAAAAAGCAGCATAGGCACTCCACCTCCTTTGAGGTGACTTGGAGACAGCCAGCATGTGCTTGATGGGATGCTGGAGTTGCAGCCAGCTCTCCCACCTTGCCAAACTCTGACAGCCTCTCCTCGCTCCCCGCAGGGTGCTGCCCACCCCGGTGCCAGCCGCGTTCCTGCCGCTGTGCCCGGGCGCGCTGGGTCCGGCCGGCGTGGAGGCCCTGGTCAGCGCCCAGGCGGTGTCGGCCGGCAGCCGCCTGGCCCGGGCAGACGCCGTCCTGCGGGAGAACGAGAGGCTCCAGCGGGAGAGCGAGAAGCTGCGGCGGGAGCTGGAGAGCTGTGCCGAGAAGGCGAGCCGCATCCAGAAGGTGAGGGAATGGTGGCAGCCCCGTGTCCCCCCTGCCCGGGGGGATGCTCGACCAGCTGCTGTGAAAATTCACCCCCTCTAGTGATTTAATCCTTTCTCCTCCTCCCTCCGGCGGCTTGTTCCCCTCGGAGCAGCTGCAGCGCGGCAGCCGGGATTGGGGAGAAGGAGCCCATTCTCCAGTGGCCCCCATCCTGGCCACCACAGAAAGCCCTTTGTGTGGCCGTGTACAAGGGGCGGCTGTTCCCCCTGGCCGGGCTATGGCAGAGCCAAAATCTGTGGAGAGACTCTTCCATAAGAAAAAAGACGAAAAAAATCCGTTTCCCCCCCCCAAAACGTGTGCTAGGAGCCAGCTTGGGGTGCACTGAGCTCCTCTGGCAGCTCAGGTTGGGCTGAGCACCCCGGCTGGGCTTTGGCCAGCATTTCCTTTTCCTTTCCTCATTCCATGAATGTCTAACCCTGGCCTGTCCCTTCCTCCACCCCAGCTGGAGAGCGAGATCCAGCGCATCTCGGAGGATTATGAAAACCTCGTCAAGGCGTCTTCCAAGCGGGAAGCCTTGGAGAAAGCCATGAGGAACAAGAGAGATTGTGAGATGCGACGGCTCCAGGACTTCAACCGGGACCTGAAAGGTGAGGGATCCTCTGTGTCCCCATCCCTGTGGGTGCTCAGTATCCCCCTGCTGTTTCCATGGGAAACCAGGCTTTTCCCACTTCCTCCAGCCCAAATCTTGTATTTAAATCTTAATTGGGTTTGATTGTTTTGGACCAGAGCGGTTGGAATCGGCGAACAAGCAGCTGGCCAGCAAGACCCAGGAAAACCAGGAGAGCAACCAGGGCAGCGTGGCCAAACTCCTGGCACAGAGTAAGTCCCGGGGGACACCCATCCTTGCCCGGCTTCCCGTGGCATCTGTAATGGGGCTCGGCTGGAGGAGGAGGCGGGTGTCAGGCGGCAGCTCTCTCCCTTCCCCAGGGAGGATGGAGCAGCTCTTGGCGCTGGACTCGAGCCATTAATCCCGGCGGCCGGCCGGCGGCGTGACCCGCATTCCCCACATTCCTGCCGCAGAGCCCGCTCTTCCAGCACCAAGCCTGCACTCCCGCCCCACGCCAGCTCGGCCGTTCTCTCCCTCCTCCCTCCTGCGCTTCGTAGCCATGCCAGCCTGGGCTTTTTTGGGGGGAAAACGTACTTAAATTTTAGCAGAGGGACGTGCTGTTGGTCAGGAAGAATTGCATCTCCTTCCCTAAGGTGGCTGGATTCACGCCAGGCAGGTTTCACCTTTCCCGAGCTAAAATTTAAGCTGGGATGTGGCACATGGAGGCTTTTGGCCATCTGCCCAGGTGGCTGGAATGCCCCTGACCCCCATTTGATAGAAGATCGGGAAGAAGGGGTGGCATGGCCAGATGTCGGGAAGCAAAGAATCCCCACTGGGCTTCATGGGCCAGCCTTAGAGAAGCCAAACGTCTGAGATTTGTGGGGTTCCCTTGCAGGCTACGAGCACCAGCAGGAGAAGGAGAAGCTGGAGCGGGAGGTGGCCCTGCTGCGCAGCGCCAACGAGGACCAGCGGCGGCGGGCAGAGCTGCTGGAGCAGGCGCTGGGCAGCGCCCAGGCGCGGGCGGCCAAGGCAGAGGCCGAGCTCCGGAAGAAACGAGCCTACGTGGAGAAGGTGGAGCGGCTGCAGGCAGCCCTGGGGCAGCTCCAGGCCGCCTGCGAGAAGCGGGAGCAGCTGGAGCTGCGGCTCCGCACCCGCCTGGAGCAGGAGCTGAAGATGCTGCGGGCTCAGCAGGTGGGTGCTGGGGAGCCACGGCGGCTCCTGCGAGGCACGGCGGGAGCCGCGTCCTCCCAGCACCTCCTCATTCTCACTGGGGCTTTGTTTTGGCTGCTGCAGAGGCAGGTGGGCACCGCGAGCGGGGGGACGCCGGAGCTGAGCGCCCACACGCTGTCGGAGCAGCTGAGGGAGAGGGAGGAGAAGATCCTGGCGCTGGAGGCCGACATGACCAAGTGGGAGCAGAAGTACCTGGAGGAGTGCACCATGCGCCAGTTCGCCATGGACGCCGCGGCCACGGCGGCCGCCCAGCGCGACACCACCCTCATCAGCCACTCCCCACGGCACTCCCCCAACAGCAGCTTCAACGAGGACCTTCTGCTGGCCAGCCACAAGCACCAGGAGATGGAGAACAGGTAGTCCTACCTTGCAAGAGGCGTTTGGCGGCCATCAAACTTTTTCTGGGGCCTGGTTGGGCAGTGTCTGGATCCTTTTCTCCCCATCCAGCTCCTCTTCCAGCTTCTGCCTTTCCTCCTCTCCAGGTTAAAAGCCCTTCATGCCCAAATCCTGGAGAAGGATGCTGTCATCAAGGTTCTGCAGCAGCGCTCACGGAGGGACCCCAGCAAAGCCCTTCAGGGCTCCCTGCGGCCGGCCAAATCCGTGCCCTCCATCTTCGCTGCCTCCGCCGGCCCAAGCTGGCCGGGGGCTGGCCAGAGTGACCGGTCATCCGAGGGTGGCTCCCGTGGCAGCACAGGTAAATAGGGAAACCTGCCTACTGCCTACCTGCACTTGGCAGTGGGGACCTGCTTGCAATCTTCCCCTGTGGTTTTGGAGTTAGAGAGCTTGGGGAGGGGTGATTCCTCCAGAACCAGCCAGCAATCACAGAATCCCAGAATGGTTTGGGTTGGAAGGGACCTTTAAGCTCAGGTTGTTCCATCCCCTGCCATGGGCAGGGACACCTTCCGCTAGACCAGGTTGCTCTAAGCCTCGTCCAACCTGGCCCTGAAAACTTGAATCCCTTGCCTTGAATCCCTAACAGAGTCTCCTCCAGCAGGCAAAGCCACCGCTGAAGGGACAGCAGTGTGCACTGCCCTTCCCTTGCCATCCCACTCAAAGCACGGCAGCAAGGACGGCAGCACGCAGACGGACGGAGCGGCCGGGAGCAGTGGGCAGGGCGAGGGCACCGGAGTGCTGGGTGAGTCCCCCTGGATGGCACGGGGCAGGGAGTTGGGATGCCCCAGCCCCCACGTGGGTTTAGCATCCCTGGGACGGGCTTGCATAAGCATCAGCAATTTTTAAAGGCATTTTTAAGGCCCCAGTTGATTTGGGTGGGCTCAAATCCCTGCGAGTCCCTGTAAATCCCTTCTTTCTCTGCAGAGAGCTCGGCCACTGCCAGAGCCCCGGACTTGTCTGACATGGTGGAGATCCTGATTTAAGGCCACCCAGCGCTGCACGGTGGCCCCTTCACCCTTCTTGCCAGCATGTCGGGATGGAGAAGTGTCTGGGAAGGAGGGACCAAGCTGGGAGCTCAGCAGTGTCCCCTCACCTGGTCTCAGCAGTGACTCTGGGGTGCAGGAGTGTCACTGTCCCCCAGGTGCCCACATGGGTCCCCGGCTGCGCAGGGCGCGCTGGAGCCCGGGGACCCTGCGGTGGCTCCATCCCCATCCCAGCTCCATCCCAACTCCATCCCCCTCCCAACTCCCACCTCTGAGTCTTGGCCATCTGCACCCACCCAGGTGCTTGGCTTCCAACTGGAAAATCCCTCTCTGATCGCCCGAACTGTACCCACAAGCTGAAGTCTCTGCACGAGGGCAGAGCTGGGAGGGATCCTCTGTGGGTCCCCAGATCCAGGCGGCCAAGCCAAGCACTGGGAGCACCAAACTTCCATCACCTGCATCCTGCCCCTGGGTTTTCACCACGGGCGGGCGAGGGCTTTGTGATGGGCTGACAGTGAAACAAAAATGACAATGGAGGGGATGAAAGGTGGAGGAAAAGTGGAGGTGAAAGGCTCTGAGGAGCCTCTCGGTGGAGGCGGTGGGATGTGCCGTCCTTTCCCTGGCTGCATCCCCTGGCTACTGGCAGCTGGCTTCTGCCTGTAGCCAGTGCTGACATCCCGCTCCTCAGAGCTTCCCATCCCTGCCCTTCATGTAAATATATATATTTTTCGTTATTTCTTTCCCCTTTCAACGTGTGCATTTGCTGGCCAACTGCATTTTTTATTTTTCTCTCCCCAGACACGTAAAAAATGCGTTCGGTTCTCGTGCATTGTTTACAAAATGGAAAAGAAACAAAAAATTATGAAAGAGGAAAAACAAACCCCAAACCCCATGACTTAATATATTTTATATTAATATTGGTATTTCTTTTTAAGTATTTTTTTCGTGCTGTGAACTTTTTTTCCTGCCAAAGATGACAAGTTCTCGTTTGTGCATTTTAAGTTATCTTTAAGTATTTAAACATAAACCTGGCTGTTTCGTTACGCCACCCTATACCGAGATTGCTGTAGCATTCCACTTGGTATAACAATATTTTAATAAAAAAACCCAAATATTGATCCATGGATTCTCTTTTCTTTCCATGCAATGCGGAGGGATGGAGGTGCCACCAGGGGAAGAGGGTCTGGGAATGCTGATCTCCTGGTTCACATGTCCTTCCCAGCTCCCCAGGGCAGAGATTTGGGGTGTAGCTGCGTGGGAGAGGAGAAAAATGTTCAAGAGCATTTCTGCATTCCCCAAAACCCCTTTGGGATCCCATTCCCCTCACCTTCATGGGGGAAAAGGATGGAGTTGCCTAAAAGTGTTGATGTAATTTCCTTCCTGCTCTGGCTTCCCTGCATCCCTGTGTCCTTGATTTCGGCATCCTCGTGACCCTGCATCCCTGTGTCTTCAATCCTTGCACCCTGAGGTCCTTGATCCCTGCATCCCATGACTGCATCCTGATGGGATCCTCCTCCTCTTCCTCACAAAACCCCTTCCTGCCCTCCTAAGCCCCTGCCACAGGGACTCCCTGATGTCTTCCAGCACGGATGGACCTGGTCCCCAAGCTCTCCTTGGCTTTGTCAGCCATCTCCAAGCCCTTCTCACTCTGCATGGCTCCTTGATCTTCCAGAAGACCAGAAGTTTTCCAGGCGTTGGACTTTTATTTTCTGATAACTTTGGTGTTAATGCTTCCTGGGGAACATCCCTGGGGACTCTGCCATCTCCAGCCAGGCCAAGGCCGTCCCTTTGTGCCACCCCTTGGCATTAACTGGGAGCTCCTCTTTGTCATCCTGCTGTCCCTGGGGATCAGGAGCTCTTGTGCTCTGCAGTGGAGTTTAGCTTGGATTGTGTGGAACAACGACATCAGAAATCAGTTTTGCTGCCAGCTCTTCCATGGAATCACAGAATCATGGAATCCTTTCAGTTGGAAAAGCACTTTAAGATCATCAAGTCCAACTGTTAACCCAGCACTGCCAAAGCCACCACTAAACTATGTCCCCAAGTACCACATCTACATGTTTTTCAACACTTCCAAGGCAGGTGATTCCATCCCTTCCCTGGGCAGCATGCCTTAGGACTCCATTGACGATCACTGGTCTCAGTGGGACAGCGATGCTGAATCCCAGCTGAGCCCCAACCTTCCCACTCAGGACTCTGGAAGAAGTATGGCTAAAAAATAAAAATTTGGGTCTTTCTATGGCTGTGGGACAGGTCCCCATCCCTGAGGAGCAGGTTAGGGAGACTTGGGGCAATGTGAAGCTTGGAGCTGGGATCCTCCTTGCACCTCTGGCTTCTCCTGGGTGTTGCAAGCAGGGAAATCAGCCCCGCCCATGCAGACGGCTGAAGTGGACCCTGAAACAGGGAGCGGAAGAACAGGGTGGGAAGCTCACAGGGAATTGCTGAGGTTGGGAATGTGTCTGGGGGATCCTGGCAGCCTCCAGCCAGGGCTGTACCTGCCCTGCCTCCCCCAGCTCCTGCCGCTCCAGAGCCCAGGAAGGCCAGCAGCATTCCTGGCATACCGCAGCTCTCACACCCCACGTTTTATTTACCCAAATCCGGATGCAGAGTGGCCTGGCTGCAGGTCTGGCTGTTTGCAGGGAGCCTTCTGGGACCAAGGATTCAGGGAATGGGCTCCTGTTGAGAGCTTTGCCCACTGGTTCTCACCCCCAGCGCTCTCAGTCAGAAAAAAGTACAAAGCCCACCTGTGGATACAGGAATTGGGCTGTAGGGAGAGGATTCCTAAATCCAGCAGGTAGAGCAGGAGGTCCCAGTTCTGCCTGCCACACTTTTCAAGGAGCCATGTGCTTTGGTAGGGATGCTGTTCAGACAGAGCAACATCCCGAAGGAGCTGCACACCTTGGCCATGGGAGCTGCTGTGGGGTATGTTATCACCTGCTCTGTCCTCACAGGCATTTCCATCTGCCCTTCCCTCATTGTCTCCCTGGATTTCACCATCGGCATTGCCTGGACCCACTGTCCTTTACCCCATGTCTGTCCTTTATCCCATGTCTGTCCTTTATCCCGTGTCCCTGTCACCATGGCATGGCTGAAATCTCATGTGGGAGCCAAACCTCCTGCTCCCATCACTGCACCTGTGATCTCTGTGTCCTTGATCCTCGCATCCTTGTGTCCCTGCATCCCTGTGTCCTTCTGTTTCTGTGTCCTTAATCTCTCCACATCTGTATCCCTGCATCCCTGTATCCTCAATTCTCGCATCCCCATCTAGGACACAGAGCTCCCATGCCCTGGAAGGGGGTGCTGGAGATGCCTGCAGAGCTGCTGGCTGGGCTGGCACCTGGATGCCCCTCCTCCTGTGGGCTGCACGTCCACATCCCTGGAGGGATGGGAAAGGGCCAGCAGGCTCTGCTCCAAGTGCCACCAGTGTCACCTTGGTGGCTCTGGGTGGGACGCCCTATCCCAGGGCAGCAGCTCTTGTGGGTGACAGGGAGATGGCTCTGCTGCTCCAGGGCTGTCTGGGGGGTGCCGGTACCTCTGTGGTCACAGTGGGCTGGGACAAGGCCAGGGATCTCCTTGGGGCTCCCTGGCTGTCCACCAAGCCCCATTCCCAGCCAGGAACACTTCATTCCCTTGATGCCACACCACAGCAGCCTCTCTGCAGCTTTGGTTCCTGCTTTTCCTCATTTCTCTTTGGAGAACATTGGAACTTGGTCCTTGGAGCATCCTCAAATTTTGGCATATTGTTTGTGGGCCCTAGTTCCTCCCCCTCAACTCCTCGCGCATCCCCACTCTTTTTCCACTTGCTGAATGCTAGAGCTGAATGGGGACAGACAAGCTCATCACACTCTCCTTCGTATGGAAAACTGTTTAAAAAACAAAAAAAATCCTGACTGGAATTTGGGAGAAGGGGAATTTCACCCCCCTTCCAAATAATCCCGATCCTCGTGGGGGAAGTCTGGCAAGGCTGCGGGCCAGCCCTGCAGCCGCTTCCCAGCAAACCAGTCAGGCAAACCGGCTGCTTTCTCCCGCCTCAAGTCCCGGCTTGCTCGTCGGACCGGCAGGAATGAAGCTCTCCCCGCTGGTCCTGCTGAACCCTTCCCTTCCCCCTCCCTCCCTCTGTCATTCCACCCCTTTCCCAGAGGTCCCCCAAGCCTTCAGGCTCCTCTCTGTGTCCAGAGCTTGTTGCGGGGTGCCCCCCGGGCTTTCTTCTGCCAGGGGGTCAACGTTCCCTTGCCGAATTCCTTTCATTGGGATTTGCATTCCATTGCAGAATGAGCCACCCCAAGGTGTCCCCTCCCTTCAGAACATCAGCATGTCTTGGTTTTTGCATTCCCATTGACCCTGCACTCCCCTGTCTTCGATCTCTGTGTCCCTGCGTCCTCAGTCCTTGCATCCCTGTCTCCCTGGCTTCCCATGCCCCTGCGAGGGGGTGGCTGGAGATGCCTGCTGAGCATTGGGGATGCCTGCTCGCATCCCTCTGTGGCAGGGATGGCACTGCAGGATGGGGGTTGTTATTTAGGGGTTGGCCGTGACACCCTCCGGGACGCTCCATCCACTCAGCCTTGGAGCACGTTCCAGCTTGGGAGCTCCCATCCCATCGTCTCCAGCCCCAGGGCCACCCGAAACCCTTCCTGCAGGACCCTTGCGGGGTGGGGACTGTCCAGGTGTTGTGGTGGGGCTGCCCAGCTCCTGCTCTCACAGCCAGGATCGCCACCCGGGCTTTGCTGGGCTCAGCAGAAGCGGTCGGACCCGCGGTGCGAGCGCGGCGAATTCCTCATTCCTCTTGCCTGCGCTGTGCTGCCTGCCTGCCATCTTTGCATGCAAACAGTAAACAGGCTGTTATTATCCTGGATGCTTTGAATAACTGTGGCTATTTTTTCTCTTCCCAGTATTCTAAAAAGGCAAAAAATTCCCTGCGGTTTCTGAGTCAACTTTTTTTTCCTCGCTCTCTTTTCTTTCCTTCCCACCACCTCTGTGACCTTGAAAAACCAGGCGGATGAGCTCCCTGGCTGTCTCTGCTCGCACCCGCTCCCCGGCCGTGCTCCGGCTGCCGCTCCCGCTGCTTCCCGTGGCCGGCAACGATGGAATTCGGGGCTGAGCCTGCTGGTGGCGCAGCACCGGTGTGGCATTGGTGGGCAGGATCCGGCCTGCGGGGCACCTTGCTCATCTCCTCCCCGGGATGAGCAGCTAGGGATGCTCACGGAGGTGTT
Source organism: Nicator chloris (assembly GCA_013400495.1). Classification (NCBI taxonomy): domain Eukaryota; kingdom Metazoa; phylum Chordata; class Aves; order Passeriformes; family Pycnonotidae; genus Nicator; species Nicator chloris. The sequence continues at coordinate 75,921 of WAAE01004016.1, read as the reverse complement.
AGGGATGCCAGAGGAGGCTGGGGTTGCCAGAGGAGCTGGGGATGCCAGAGGAGAATGGAGATGCTGAAGGCACTGGGGATTCTGGAGGTGCTGGGGATGCTGGAAGTGCTGGGGGTGTTCATGGATGCTGGGAATGCTGCAGGTGCTGGGAATATTGGAGGCACCTGGGATGCTTGAGGTGCTGGGGATGCCCAAGGAGGCTGGGAATGCTGGAGGTGCTGGGGATATTCATGGGTGCTGGGGATGTTGGAGGCATCCAGGATGCTCAAGGTGCTGGGGATGCTGGAGGTGCTGGGGATGTTGGAGGCACCTGGGAGGCTTGAGGTGCTGGGGATGCTCGAGGAGGTGTGGGATGCTCAAAGATGCTGGGTATCCTTGTGGTTCTGGGGATCATTGAGGTGCTGGGGATGCTGGAGGTGGCCAGGAATGCTGAAGACACTGGAGGAGCTCCAGTGGGTGCAGCTCACACGGACATTTGGGGCAGGGGCATGGGATGCTGCTGGTGCTCCTCACTTTGCATGCCCAAGAGCTGGAAGGTGTGTCCAGGAATGATGTGGGCAGCTGGGAGTTGAGAGGGACATGAGAACAGCCTGACCATCCAGTCCTTGCAGGCAGCAGGTATTCCCTGGTTCCCTCCACAGGTCCCCTGACAGGTCTGAGACTTCTTCCTTCCCTTTCCTGCTTCCTCATCCTCCCTTGGAAAGCTTTCCCTGGACCAGGGCCTTTGGCAGAGGGTGGCAGAGGCCAGACAGAGCATGGCATGGGATGGCATGGGATGGGAGAGGGGAAGGGAAGGGAAGGGAAGGGAAGGGAAGGGAAGGGAAGGGAAGGGAAGGGAAGGGAAGGGAAGGGGCATCCTGCTAGATCTGATGAGGGGGGGGTGGGTTTGGTTGCTTGCTGAGTTTGGCAGCAGCAGGAAAATTTGAGTGCTTTGTGGCAGATCATGGCACACAGGGCTGGATCCAGCATGGAGTGAAGGGTAAGTCCCTGGGGTGACAGACCACATCTCACCACAGGGCGCTGCAACATGCTCTGGAATAATATCTGGTGGGAACCAGGGATTAATTAACAGGATGGAGAAAAACTGTGGTCATTAGAAGCTCATTTGGAAGCAAAGGGGCTTGGAAAGGGCACTTTCTCAGCTGGAGGGGGAAATGACACCCAGCTGCAGGAGATGGAGATGGTCAGAGCCATTGCTCCAGGCAGGGAAAGCCTTTAAAACCCACCCAGCTTCATTTCCCAGGTCTCTCTCTCCCAGTACAAGTCATTGCACACTAATGCTGCTCAGGCCATTTCAAGTGAAACTTCAGTTTCAAGTGTTTTCCCATACAGAAGTGCCTGGGGTTTGGTTGGTTGGTTGGTTGGTGGGTTTTTTTGGTTTTTTGTTTGGTTGAGTTTTTTTAATTAAAAAAACTTGTCTTCTTCCTTCCAGGAAAAATGGTATGTTTGGCCTCTCTGCCCACTTCAGGGGAAACATTTCATCGTGATTTTCCTTTCCTCTCCTCCCCCCTTTGGAGCTGAAACTCTTCTGAATAAACAAGCATTTAAGACTGTGTGTTGGTTAATGAAAGGGAAGGGGCCCATATCCCACTGTCCCAGAAAATCACAGAAATACTGAATTTTCGGGAAACCATTTGGCTTCAGGCCAAAGGAAAGTTTCAACTCCGGACACTTGAAACTGTATATGTACAAAGTTTCCTTGAAACATAGTGGGGGAGAGAACCACTTTCCTTGAATTTCCTAATTTTTCATCCGAGAAAGCTGGAGAATAAAAAAAAAATATCCAGGTTTCAGGGAGAAAAACACAAACAGAGAAAGGCAGAATGTGAATTTTGGCCTGGATGGAAAATGACACAGGCTGGAAAATATTCCCACCCGCATTTTTACAGCCTTAAAGTGCGATCCTGTTATTTTTTTCCCTCTTGCATAGGATCCAGCATGAAGTAACACTACCCAGCCTAGAGATCCCATGGCATGTCCCAGGAATTTGTAAGCAATGCTGTATTTGCCAAGTAAACAGGGGTTGGGACAGAGGGTAGGTCAGGGCCACGTGTGTCCAGAGCCACTGGAGAGCAGCTCCTGCCACTTTCGGGAAGGGAGGACAAGCCCCCACCACCCTGACAGGCCATCCTGGAACTTCAGGCATGTCTTGGATCTACCAAAAGTTTAGGAGTGTGTTTCCAAGGCAACCAAAACATTATTTTTTCCAGCTGCCACAAAAAAAAAAAAAAAAAAAAAAAAAGGTGGAATTAGAGAGAGAAAAAAATGGAACCATCAGAGGAAATTCTAAGAAAATGAAATCAGATGGAAAACTGGCAGGCTGGTCCCTCTCCCTGGCCCTCCCTGAGGAATGCTGGATGCATACAAGCAGGGAAGATGCTCGTGGTTGTCTCTAAGCACACCAGGGCTGCCCTCGCCAGCCGAGGCTATTCCTGAGCTGCTGCCCCATGCCCAGACCAGGAGCGGCTCCATCCCGGAATAGAGGCCCCCACGGAGACTTTACCCCATGGCAGCTATTTTGGGTTGTGTCCCTGCAGAGTTAAATGTGTCTCCAGCACCCAGGAGGCCCCGTCCCTGTGGCCCAAACGCAGCTTGTCCTGCCCCAAAGCCCCAATATTTTGGTCCTTGCTCCTTCCTCTTCCATCCCTTTTTCTCCCCATCTCCCTCAGGTTTGTGTCTGTTTAATCAGCAGCCTTGCTTTCCTTCCCCATGCTCAGCTGGCTCCAAGGCTGAGCGGTGCCTGGAGCCATCAGGGTTTGGGAATGCCCATGGATCAGTGGGGAGGAATGCTCAGCATTGCCCAGCACCCCAGCACAGGCCTCACCAGCAAATCAGGAAGACTGGATTGCAAATCCCAGGAATTTTTTTGCACTCTGCTCTCTTGTTTACGGCTGCTTGCAGGGTGTAATCCCTGCTGTCCTCCTCTTCTATGTCAGGCATTTGCTGGCAGTGATTTCCTGCCCTGACACAGAGCTGCATCCAGGAGAGTGTGAGAGAAGCTGGGCAGACAATGCAGGAGAATCCACTCTGGCTTTGCAAGGTCCGAAGCAGCTGTAAGGGAGGAGAAAACCTGTGGAAAAGAGGGACGTGTGCCACAGCTGCAGCAGAGCTCAGGGAGGCAGCTCATGGCTTTGTGGTCAGGGGAACAGGAGTGAATGGGGATGGACATCTCCCTTGAGACTGCTGCACCATGGGCTGGCTCAGGAGGATTGGAGAGAGCTTGGAGAAAGTGTCATTCTGTGGTGAAGCAAGACAGTCATCCCATCACATCACCCCCCTCGGCCTCCGACTGCTTCCAGGCAGGAGAACCAGTCCCAGCCCTTCCAAACCACATGCTCTTCATGCTCCACCAAACACCATCCCCACTCCCATGGTCCAAAGACCATCTCCAGTCCATGGTCCATCCCCACTCCCAGTGCTCCTTGGAGGCTGGTGCCCTGCCAGGTGGGAGAACACTGAAAACAACCCCAAAGCTGGAACATTTCCAGCTCCACAACCTCTCCCGGCTTCAGCACCAGGGAAGGATCCTGGTGACCACGGCACAAACACTGAGGGATGGAATCCTGAGCATACAGGCTCCTGCTGTGCTGTGGATCCCTCCGGCTGCCTACACAAACACACACACAGAGTCATGTGCTGCACAACCAAGGCACGGCTGTGCGTGTCCCCGACTGTCACATCTCACTCACGGGCCAGGGAACAAAATCCTGGGATGACAAAGCAGGAGAATTCCAGGGTGAGCTCTACCACCATAAAACAGTCTGGAGAAGAGAGAGCTTTGTGGTTGCCCAGCTGCAGCCTTCCAGTGTCAGAAAGGGATTCCAAGAGAGCTGAAAAGGGACTTTGAACAAGGGCATAGAAGGACAGGACACAGGCAAATGGCTTCCTGCTGACAGAAGGCAGGGTTAGGTGGGATATTGGGAAAAAGTTCTTCCCCATGAGGGCAGTGAGGTCCTGGCACAGGTTGCCCAGAGAAACTGAGGCTGCCCCATCCCTGGAAGTGTTCCAGACCAGGTTGGACGGGGCTTGGAGCAACCTGGGATAATGGGATGTGTCCCTGCCCATGGCAGGGGGTGGACTGAGATGCGCTTTAAGATCCCTTCCAACCCAAACCCCTGTGGGATTCAATGATTCCCTCCTGGAGACAAGAGTTTGCCGGGTAACCCCGTGTGCTCCCCAAGCCTGACTTTCAGAGCATGACTAGAAAGCGCTGGCTGGCTCCAACGTGCCGAGGCAAGCGCTGCCTCTTCCCGCAGGTTCTGCAACAAACTGCTGCTGCTTTGCTTTTGTGCAACACCTGGAGCCTTTCCAGAGGCTCGGCAGGTAGGGAGGTGTGGGAGCCTGTGCCGGGAATGCTGCTGGGTCAGCCTGTGGTCCCGCACCGCCAGGTTGCTGCTGAGCCCTGTTCCTGGCACAGAGGGTTGGGAATGCTGCTGCACTCACCCTCTCCCCAGGAGCAGAACCAAGGCAGATTTTGTGATGCCTTCTTTTATTTTATCCTGTTCTCAAACAGTTACCCATGGGCTGGGGAAAACTCTCCTCTTGTATTCAGGTTTTGTCCAAAAATTCCACAAATTCTTTCAAAACTCCCCAACTTTCTCAGCTTCGCTGCAATCTCGGGGCTTCACCCATCCTCCAAAATCTGTGGAATGAGCAGCATTTCCTGGTGTTGAAACGCTGATGTAAGAGGGTGGTGAATCAGTGGGGATCTTTCTGCCTGAACCGTGTTGTATCGCTGTTAGTGCTGAAGTTTTGCTATTTTAATCCACAAAGCCCCACACAATCCAGCTGGAGTAAATGGCGAGTAACCTCGCTGTATCCGGTTTCAAACCTAGGAATTGGTGAGAACTGTATTAATGCAAAACTATTCTAGTTCATGGGACCCTGCTCCAAACAGACTGGATGCCATGCAGTAATCCAAGCGGTGTGTAACATTGTAAAGTGTATAAATAGCCCCTGCCGGGTGTGTCGGAGGGGCAGGGGGAATTACAGCAGCCGTGTTTGCCTTGGAAAGATGAGCTGAAAGCCAGCTATGGGCCTGGGGCTTGAATTCACACTCAGTCCTGGTTCCTGCCACGTTACAGACACTAAAACGAGTTGGCTTTGCTTATTACCTTCAGCCTGCACTGCCTGTTCCGGGTCTTTAAGTAACACCCATCAAATCCGGGTGCTGGTCCCTAACTGCTGGTCTCCTTCCCTGGCAGCAGCTCATGGAGGATGGGTTTGGCTTCTCCAAAGTTCAAGCTGCCTGCCGCCCTGAACCCAACTCCTCAGCTAGCAGCATCATGTTCTCCCAGCTTTTCCAAGAAAAAGCTGATGCAGCTGCAGATTGAGGGGCAGAGGCCACGGAGCCACCAAAACAAGGACGAGCGAGTCCCCAGATGCCATGGCATGACGTGGGGAGATCCTTGGAAGTGACAGGGGAACTCATCACCTCCAGGTTATGGCAGCCTGGTCACCGAGGGCCGAGTCTTGCTCAGATCCCAGCGTCCCCCTCCTCCAGGGTGAATGAACTCCAGTGCTGGAGTTTGGAGCGGACACTATGTCCACATTCTTCAGGCCAGGGCCGGGAATGTCAGCTCCTGTCCCGACGCCAGGGGCTTGCATTCCTCCCCGATGCTGCTCTCAAAGAATGCCAGCCCAGAGGGTGCCGGGGAGAGGGTGCCGCTCACTCCGGGGGGATGAGGGGAGACGTGCTCAACCCTCAGAAAAACCTTTCCCGAGCTGGCAGAGCCGGGCAGGCGTTAGCACATGTGTGCTGCCCTGTGTTTACTAAACACTGCTCCTAGCGAGAGGGAATGGCTGGAATTTACCCCCTCCTCCCCACCAGACCCCAAGGACATGCAGGCGGACCAGGGGAATTCGCTCCTCCAGCCTGTTGCCATGGCTGCATATTTCAGAGACTCAAGCAGCGAAAAAAATAAAAGAAGAAAACCAAAACATTTCAATGGGAGAGAAGAAAAATAGGAGGGGGAAAAATGCAGAAGAGTAATGAGAAGGACGAGCGAGTCCAAGAAATGTATTAGATCATCCTTAGAAACTGGTGTCTGAGGAGTTCTCCACAGCTCAGGCTGTTCCAATATTTATCGTGTGTTATTTAAACCATGACTCCTGGCACCAGCTGGGGCTCCGCAGCACCGTGCACTGCTCGGGAACGTCGTTAAAAGTTGGTCCCGGGAGCTCTTGAGAGGGGCTGGAAGCAAAACATCCCTGCTGGCTGTGGAAGGCAGCCTGCTCCAGATGAGCTGCTGGCAGGATGGCAGCAGGGCTGGATCCTGAGAGCAGGACCCAGTGTGGAGTTGGCAAACAGCGGTGTGGGATATCAACTCCTAAGTTGTAGGATCAAATCCTTGGAGAGGCTGAGCAAGGACAGGCAAGGGCTGGCTCCAGCATGAGAATAGAGCTGAGCTGAGTAGCAAGCTGAGCGTAGACAAGGGTGAGATGCACACCTGCAGGCAGGAAGGTATCCTGGCTCCTCTGATCCTGGAGGGATTTGTTGCTATCGGTGCACTGGGTATTTAAAGTCACTTTGTGGGCAGTTTTTTATGAGCAGGTTTTGGCACATGGATTGGTCCCTGTGCTTTGTGTCCGTGACACTCTGGAAAAGCATCCCTTTCTTGTGCAGAGGCAGTGCAGAGCATCAGGAGCCTGCAGTTCCCACTCTGGCCAGGGTGATGCAAGTCTGGCTCATGTATCCCTGTGGTACCAATTGGAGTTCACAGGGGAGCCACAGGCATGCCAGAATCCAGCTGGGTTTAAAACCCTGCAATGATCCGGCACCTTTGGCTCTCACATCTCCTGGAGGAATCTGGATCTGCAGCAATGTTTATTCTCTCATGGCATTCTCACTGTTAATTACATGATCTGGAACGACGGTGCCACGGTCTCTGCTCCATGCCAGGAGTGCCAGGGCTGTTGGACCACATGTGAGAGCTGGTCAGGAGCTGGATGCAAACAGGAACAATTTCCCAAGGGATGAAATCAGAGAATCAGTTTTGGGTGGGAAGGGACCTTATAGATCATCTATCTTCACCCCTTGCCATGGGCAGGGGCACCTTCCACTAGCCCAGGTTGCTCCAAGCCCTGTCCAACCTGGCCTGGAACACTTCCAAGGATGGAGCAGCCACAGCTTCTCTGGGCAACCTGTGCCAGGGCCTCCCCACCCTCAAAGGGAAGAATTTCTTCCCAATATCCCATCTAACCCTGCCCTCTAGCAGTGGGAAACAATTCCCTCTTGTCTTGCCACCCCAGACCCTTGTCTCAGGTCTCTCTACAGCTCTCCCAGAGCCCCTTTAGCTCTGGAAAGTTGCAGAGAGGTGATCCTGCCCCCTTCCCCTTCCCCTTCCCCTTCCCCTTCC
>WAAE01004016.1:0-59752 GCA_013400495.1 Nicator chloris | reverse complement strand
CGGCGGCGCCGGCGGGTGCGGGGCCCGCGCCGCCATCTCCTCCGCCTCCTGCCGCCGCCGCTGCTGCTGCTGCTGGTGCTGCCCGCCGGCGTCCAGGGCCAGCCCGGCCCGCACGCCCCGGACTGGCCCCCCGGCGGCCCCGGGCCCAGCCTCAGCATCTACCTGAGTGAGGAGGAGGTGCGGCAGCTGATCGGTGAGTGCGCCCTGGGGCGACACGGGGCCCGGGGCCGGTGCGGGGCTGAGGTGGGGGGAGTCCGGCCGCTCAGGAGGGGCTGAGGGGAGTTCTGTGGGCCGGGGTAGAAGTTTGGGGTGCTGGAAAAGGATGGGCGACTGTGGGTCTGGGCTGGGAATGGTGGGCGTCAGCAGGACCAGAGGTGGCTATGGGGTCCGGAAGGGAATTAGGGGTGTCTGTGGGAATGTTGGGACGGAAGCAGACCTCGGATGCAGGGGAGAGTGGAGAGGGTTGAGAGTGGGGATGAAGGACCTCCAGCTCATGAGAGGATGGGGGTCTGTGGGTCTGGGATGGGAATGGGTGAATCCAGAGATTAGTGTGGGTTCTGTGGGAGTGGCTGCCAGCGGGGATGAAGGACCTGGGGCTCAGGAGGCTCGGGGGCTGAGGCACTGGGTGGGGATGGTGGGTGTCAGCAGGACCAGGGGTTTGCTGTGGGGTCCAGGAGACGGGGGATTTCTGTGGGACTCCTACAAGGGACGCAGATTTGGGGGTGCAGAGGAGGATGGAAAGGGTCCTGAGTGGCGGTGAAGGACCTGGAGCTCAAGAGGGGATGGAGAACTATGGGGCTGGGGTGGACATGAGCGGTCCCAAGGATCTCTGGGTTTTGTAGGACTGGGGTCATGGTGAGAATGGACGCGTCAAAGGGGTCTTGCTGTCTTGTGTGTGTGTGGTTGGGGGAAGAAAAGAGCACAGGACTTCTCCCTAATGGTGAGGGGCTCCCCAGACTGGAGCAACTGGGGATGGTGTCCTGTGGGAACAGAGTAAGCCCTGGAAGAGGTGAGCTCAGGCCCATCATTTAATTAGCCAGGCAAGTGACATGCAGAGGGCAGAGGGGAGACCTAGCAATAATTGGGTGTGTGTGTGAAAGGAATCTTAATTTCTAGGCAGGCTGACAATTGCTGCGCAAGGACTTGGAGGCAGTTCCTGAAGTCCCCCATCTGGCCCACTGTGGAAGGCTTTCACAGGAGTTCTGTGCTTGGAGAGTCTGAGTTAAACAAAGATTTGTTTTCTATAGGCTTTGGCTTGCATAGGCTCTTGTTTAGAGTTGGTGGCTGGAGTCTCAAAACAAATCTGTTGGTGTCTCTGGTGATTTGTTTTTCCCAAGTGCCCTGTATCTCTGCAAGCTGGAAAACTGGCAGTGCAGGACTTTATTTGCGTCAAATGGACAAAATAAAAATATCTCCAGTTAATTAGCACTCTGTGAGCACACAGCTGACTCAAGTCAGGGGATCTGGGGACTGGAGAACACTGTAAACATTTTTCCCTCATGATTTGCCCTAGTGATCAGCGTCCTGCTGTTGTCACTTGTACGTGGCACGTGCTTGCTGCCAGATGCTCTGGTACAGATAGAGGTTGAAATGCTGGTGAGCTAAATAAGTAGTTCATCTTGGGAGTACGGAATGGTAAGGGTTGAGTTCTCCCCTGTCTAGTGCCTGAAATCTCTGTTAGTTGTATTTGTTCAGGCTTCTGTGGCCCACTGGCATAATAATTTATCATGAAGCAGCAACTGAGGAGGCAAGATGTGCTGTTACTATTTTTTAAGCTAAATTTCTTCCTGTAGCCTCCCTTATGGGTGTCTATTACTACATGGCTGAAGGTACTACTCAGCTGTCTGTAGCTGGTTTATATCACTTTAAGTATCTGACATGAATGATCTGTTCTGCCTCTGTGACCCCAGAGACTTGGATAAATTAGAATCTAATGTGGAGGTAAACTGGGACTTCCTTCAGTTCCTGGGGTTCAGATCACTGGAAATCTGTTGCAAACTAAACTTCCAGGATCTAAATTATGTTGTTGGCATGAGCAGATTTGATTTTAGGGGTATTCACTACACGTGCTCTCTGCTGTAGGTGAGGTATAGTTTGAGGCATTTAGACACAGGCCAGTTTACCAACAGCTTCATGTATTCCTCTGGTTGAAGAAAATCCAGAGGGACAGACAGTCTGAAAACAAACCGAGCTTTTCATATGTTCTATTTTGTAGTATCTGATTGGGGTTTACATACAATCAAGTTCATGGTTTAAGGCCTCGTACCGATGTGTGATCTTGCAGAGAGCAGCGAGAGGGTTCAGCTTCTGGAACTTCCCTGAGAAAAGCTGTGGTTCAGCAGATGCTGGGATAGTCAGTCACGGAGGAGAGGAAAATGAGGTTGCTTGTGAAGCGTTAAGTTCAATGAAGCTGCTAATAGAAACTGGATTCTTTCACCTCTTTTGTCTAAACAAACTCTTGTCTCTGCTACTGTCTTGCTGTGGCTGAACAGAAACTCTCAGACTTTTCTGCTCATAAACCCAAATATTACATGGATTTACTACAGTTACTACAGCCTGTGCTGTTTCTGTTCTTCTAAATATCATCCCTAAACATCTTTAGGTGACAAATTTGATTAGGAATAAATGTAAGCACACATGTAGCTGCTGAATCAGTCACAGAGAGCGATGCAGAGCTGGAGCATCCCCAGGGTTTGGTGGAAGCTCTGTGGGGCCGTATCCCCATGTGGTCTCTCCATCAGCCGGGCTGACACGGTTCAGTGGAGTGTCTGGTGCTGCTGCTTTCCCCTGACCTGGGCTTCGGTGTCTTGCAGGACCATGGGTTGTGTTTTAATCGGGTTGTGACTCTTGTAAGTGAAATAGGAACTTGTTGCAGATTATTTGTGGCTGCTGTTCTTTGTGGCATGGAGGAAGGACAAATATGGTGATTTACAGTGAAAACTGCCTGCTCCTTTCCTGTATGCTCACGCCAGATTTCCACCGTCGGGCTGAGGAATTCTGACCGTGTGTCTGCCTTAGGAGGAATTGTTTTGTAGTTTTCAGGACTTTATGTAGAAGAAAACTAGAGGAAACTGGCTTGTCTTGTTGTGTGAGGTGGATTTTTATTTCAAAATGCTGCGGAGTTCTCAGGGTCTGAAAGCAGGGCTTGCGATATGGCAGGCATATGGTGTCTCTGTCAGAAATATCTCTTGCCATTCCCTTGGAAAATATTCCTAGCCATTCAGACTACAAGCCTTTGGGAAAAATAATCTGTGGTTTTCACGTAGTTGGATGTGTCAAATTCTGCTTGCACCAGGCAGGATTTGACAATAGAGTATGGATGGAGTAGGAAGGAGTTAGCTTAGGGGACTTGGCTGAGATGATTCCAGCGATGGCAGCAGGAGCCAGTGGTGTCAGGGTGAGAGCAGCAATGAGGTACAGGGTGAGGGGTAGTTGGGGAAGAGGAAGGGAAGTGCTGCTTTTTGGGGAGAGACATCCAGAGCACCATAACCATTTTAGGGGTGTCTGTGAACTCTCTTGGCACCATCATCTGTAGCTTTTTGGAGCTGGTTCATCTAGAGAATCTTGGGCCTGTGCTTAGACCTGAAGAAAATTTTGTTAGTCTTACCTAGTGACAACACCACCTGATCCTATTCCTTTTTCCAGTGACCACCTTGTGGTGCTGAACACACAGGTGGTGTGAAGTTAGTGATGAGTTACTCAGTAGGAGGTCTCTACTTGATTTAGTGACTTCCATTCCAGTTTTCCCATGAAATCTAAATGTCATGTTTGCCTCATGTTGAAATGCTGCATTGCTCTGCTTTTCACGAGATCCTGGGATGTGAAGGCCGGTATGTCCCTGTTTTGCAGGTAGCAATCTAAGGGTTAGAGAATAAGGTAGAAAATATTCAATATTATTAGATAGCTTGCTTTACTAATTAAGGATTGGATCTAGTCTGTTTCAATACACAGTGTTATTTGGCACTTTGTGCATTCCTGGCGTATCTCTTAGACCTTGATTGGGAGTTCCCAGCAGTTCCGAGCTCTGCCTCACAGGAGACCTCGGGTTCTACCCTCTGATTCTGAAGACCAGAATCAATAGCTGCCTGTGAAAACTTGGCTTAAGCAGTTCTTCTGGCATTGCAGGCTGTTCTTTTGCTGCATTCATGGCAGCAATAAGGTGCTTAAGCAGTGAGGACAACCCTTTCTGTCCCTGCAGGAGGTTTTTTTGCAGACTATGTGCCTTTCAGCTGTGAAATTGGTCTTGTGGATATCCTCCTGTCACATGGCTCTGGGTCTTTTTAGGAGTCTGGTCTGGATGTTAGCTGAGACTTTAGTCCCATGGGGGGAAAATACCACCACATTATCGTGTAACTAAGAGCTATCATAGTGCATATATATACAGGGGCTAAATTAGAATTGCAGGGGAATTTTAAAGTCAGAAGTCCTACAATGTTTACATTGACTTTCCAAATTTAGTGTTGTCTGGCCTAGTTTCTTCTGAGCAATCACTGAAGGCTGTCTGTTGTTAGTTTTATATTTGCACTCACTCAATTACAGAGTTAAATTAATTTCACTTATGTGACTTGTACTTATGTGTTCTAGAATTCCATTAAAAGCCATTGTGCAGTTTACTAAAATGAGTTGTCTGGCTGGAAGATGCAACATCTATGCAAAATCTATTACAGCAGAGGGTTGTTTGTTTAGTTTTTAAATTGAGGTGGTGACTCACAGTGTGGTTGAGGTTGGCAGGGACCTCTGGAGGTCATCTGGTCCCACCCCCTGCTCAAGCTGGGCCACCAGAGCTGCTTGTCCAGCACCACGTCCTGGAGCTTTTGAACGTCTCAGAGGATGGAGGCTTCACCACATCTGTGGGCAGCCTGTGCCAGTGCTCAGTCACCCTCACTGTATGAGTTTTTCCTGATGTTCAGGCAGACGCTCCTGTGTTTCAGTTTGTGCCTGTTTTTTGGATCTTGTCACCAGGCACCAGTGGGAAGAGCCTGCTTCCATCCTCTCTGCACACACCTTTGAATATTTATATACATTGATGAGATCCCCCTGAGCCAGCTCTTCCCCAGGCTGAACAGCTCCAGCTTTCTCAGTGTCTTCTCATGGTAGAGGTGTTGCAGTTCCTTTAATCACTCTTTGTGGTCCTTCACCGAACCCTCTCCTGTAGCTCTGTGCCTCTTCTGTTGGGAAGCCCAGTGGGAAATTACAGGCCAAATGCAATTTTATATATTAGAAATGGAATCTAAACATCATCTTATTGCAGCAGATATTGTTAATTGTCTTCATTTTGTACTGTGAAACAGCTTTGTTGATGTCACTGTTTTGGAGAGTTGGCCACAGGCGTTCCCATCAGAAGTGCTTTATGGTACTTGCACTGCATCTACAGTGGCTGGAACCCTCTTGTTCCTTTGTTGCCTGGTTGTTATGAAAGGGAGCCGAAAGTGTGTATTCTTTGTGATTCTTGAAAAGCTTCAGGGCCTTGCTAAAATCCCACTCAGCCTGTCTTGGATCCCTAAATTGGATCCAAAATGCCTTGGATTGCTAAAATCCCATCACAGCCTGGACCACCACCAGCCAGCCAGTGCTCTGCTCTGCGTGAGGGTTCTTAACAGCACCCAAGATCATTTTCCATGGGAGTTGGAGAACTCACAGGTACTGGAAAAAATGCAGCAAAGAGCCTCTAAGGTTGCAGGAGGATGAAGATGTCCCCCAAGGAGCAGACAATTGAGTACCCCAAGATGTGGAAGCAGATGCGTGTGTGGTACATGATTTACAGTTCAGTATCAGGTTGTCTTGTATATGTGTTCTGAAATCTTAATTTCATAGCTTTTAAGTGCCTGGCTCTGAAGAACAGAAGCTTTTTGCAGGCTGTACTTTTGCAGTGCTCCACGTGCCTGTCTTTGCAGGAGTAGAAAATCCCGTTTCATGGCACCAGTAGAAAGGGAAGATTTACATAGGTCCACACCTGGATGGAAGCCTACTTCTAATCCTGACAAACACCACACACTGAAACAAAACTGAACTGCTGAAAATGTTCTGATATATCCAGTGAAGTGCAAGTGCTGTTTTTAGGATAATTCTGTTACCTCACTCTGTTAAGCCCTTTAGCCCGCTGACAGTCTGTGATGGGTACGCAGTAGCTGGTGGGTTTGGGATTGTGGGTGGCTGTTACCCAGCCTGCTCTGGAGCAGTGGGGCTGGGGACAGGCAGATGTTTGGGGCTGTGCAGCAGCAGCTTGAATTAGCCAGTGGAAGGTCTTTCTCCTAAAGGAGGCAGCATCTGGCCTGGATATCAGGACTGCTTTGAAACCATGTTCTGTGATGCCAGTAAGGCGGAAGTCTGTGAAATAAACATCAGTCCTTGTGTGTGTTATCTGCTCAGCGTTGCTGAGGTGGGTGGTTGATTTCTGAATCCCGCTTTACCACATCAGCTGATGTGTTGGGATTTACACTGCTGGGGGCTCTGTCTGAATCCTGCCTGGAGAAGGCTCTTTCCTTCTGCAAATTGGTGTTCAAGTGGGACTGCACAGGCAGAGCGTGGCTGGGCTGCCTCGTGCAACTCTGTCTGTGCAGCTCTGTCTGTGCTCAGGCCTGGGAGGAAACAGCCATTTCAGCTCCCCAGAGGCCAAGGTCTGTCTAGTGATAAATGTTTGTGGCTCTTGTAACATTTGTGTGTCAGGGACTTGGAAGAAACCTGACCTCTGAGACTGGAGGCTGTTCTGGTGGTGGTGAGGGGAAAAAATACCCAAAGCTGCATTCCTCACTCCTGTGACTTTACACCTGCATTCTGTTTGGCAGCATCCTATTTATCACTGCTGATTGTTTGGCTTCTTTCTCCCTCCAGTGTCTTCATAGGATGGGAACGAAAGAGAGGAAATGGAGGCACAGCTCCTTGCATGCATGAGAAAAGCCAGCAAGAAGGGCTCAGGATACTGGGAGGAAGGCAGGGACCAAAACTGCTCCTAAACACCACCTGCGCAGAGGAGAATACAGGAGATAGGGATCATGTTCACAGGCATGAAAAATCCCAGGGTGGTGTTTTCCTGAGAGTGGGAGCTGTGGAGCCAGCTGTACTGTACACTCTGGGTATTTTAAAGGATGAAGCCTTGTGTTTTTCTCCTCCCTTTCTGCTATTCAGAGTTGTGTTTGGATACTGGAAAAGCTGAATTAATGAGACAAATTCCAAATGCGTTGATTCATGTTTGTGCTGAGCTCTAGTGAGATGACTTGGTGACTAATTCCTACCTGAAACTATCCAGACTGGAATATCATGGAGGCTCCTACTTTCCTTGCAGTGGATGGCTGTTAAGTCAGAGTTGCTCCTCTGTACTTTAGTGTGCAGGATTGAATCGTACTTGAGGTCTCAGCCGTGAGAGCAGGGAGTACAAGCTGAAGTGCATTTAATGAGTTGTGCCTGGTGAATTGAGTTCTTTTCCCTTTTTCCCCCAGAACGGCAGCAGCACCAGCAGCTCCCATGTCGGGATGAATGCTAACACTCTCTGCAAACGCCTTGTGGTGGCACAAAGGGCGCGATGGCAGAGGCTTCAAACGCATTATTCCTCTTCCATCGCTGCCTTTGTCCTTCTTTCAAGCGGATAACTCACATATTTGCACTGACTGCTCCAGAGAGCTGAGAGCAGAAGCAACAGCATGAAACTAATGTGATGCTTTAGAATTTCCCTGCCACTTACTGGGTGTTGAATAGCTGTAATTAAATTAACCAGTATATTGATTTCAGCACACTGCTTGGGAAAGAGCAGAGTGGGAACACAGGCATGGGAGCTGCTGCTTTGGAGGCTTGGAAAGCTAGAGTGGGCTGATCAGCTAATGATGGTTATCCTCTCCAGTCTGTTTGGGCCTTTTTTGAAATAAGTTGATGGCCTTGTAGAGTAATTCCTAATAAAAGAAGAAAACACTAAGCTCTGTGGGTTTAGAGATGGCCACAGGAGTGAACAGACCTAGCTTAGTTTGTTTAGAGCTTGGTTTTGTGTTAAACAATCCGTGTCACTCTAATGAAAGTGTTCAAAGCATCTCAAAAGATATGGACAGTCCATTATCCCTTCAGCAATCCTGTCAGGCACAGAACCAGGAGTATGGGCTTCAAGGCTGAGAGATCTGAAGCACTGGGGGGGGGGGGGGGGGGGTCTATTCTTCCTAATGAATATTAATTTTATTTGTACTCTGTCGGATACTCGTTACTGAAATAGCCACGGCACTGGCCCGGACACTGTTCTGGAGGTGACTTAGGGTCTTGTCTACAGGGATAACTAAATCAACATGTGGGTGCATTGCTATAACTAAATGAAATAAAAATAAAATGGCACAACTTCTCTGGGCAGGTGACACTGAAACACTGCAAACACATGTTATTCACGAGCCAAAATGACACCTGGCATACCTCTGTGAGATGGTGGTGTTTTAGCTGGGAAGATGACAGCAGCTCCCTTCCAAAGCTTTGAGGCACTACTGAGCATTTGATGAGAGGTTGTTTTATTTTGAAG
The DNA here is from genome assembly GCA_013400495.1 of Nicator chloris. NCBI lineage: Eukaryota > Metazoa > Chordata > Aves > Passeriformes > Pycnonotidae > Nicator > Nicator chloris. The sequence goes on along the minus strand of WAAE01004016.1, from coordinate 51,264 downwards.
GCTGGGCTCTTGCCCACTGCACTTCATGAGGAGGGAACCTTTTGGTTTTCTATTCTCAGTGTTTGCTTTCATTCTAATTCAAAAGGACCATCAAACTTCATATTACAGTAACAATGAGATTTGCCATAGCTAAGTTAAATTTTTATTTCATAAGAATAAAAGTTCTTTTATAAGAACTTTCTAAGAATAAAGATATTTTCTATTTTTCCCTAAAGTTAGATTTATATTTTTTGTATTACAGAGTTTCCTTTCAGTTGCTTCCAACCCTGTACCTGTGCCATTCCTATTCCCACTTGTCCCATTTTCCCTTGCCCTCTGTGTAAGTCCTTGCCACTAATTTTCCTCTGTCTTCAAGTATCCATTTTGTGCGTCTCTGCTGCATTTTTCCTTTGGAATCTGTGCTTCAGGTAACTCATGTGCACCATCCTGCCTATTAACAGCAACGTGGCTGCTAGTTTTGTTGAGTTTTCTGGGTTTTCTTTTTTTTCTTGAAATGGCTGAATTTCATTTAGAAAGGTGTTCTCAGGAGCAGAGAACTGTTGTATTTTGCTCTGAGGTAAGATATATGGTTTTGGTTTGGGTTCCGCCCATTAAGAAGTGTCATTTAACTTTTTCTACAGGGATCTTTATATCCTACATAGCAGAAAAGTGGAGATTTTTTTCTGTAGGTGGAGAGAACAAGCAGGTGGTTGGAAAATAATTGTTGTTGCTGTACAGAGACAAATAAAGGGTAAGCAGGTGGGTCCTAGGAAAAATAAATATCTTCTGTGTAGTATGGATTGAGGAAAATACTGATGGTACTTCAGCAGCAAGTGGCATCTCCTCGGGGAGCTGCTTCCTGTGGAAGTGAAGAAGTCCTCCCTCTGACTTTCCAAAAGGCCTTCCAGTGGAAAAAAATCCCATTTGTCTGGGGTGTTGAATTTGCAAATGGTATTTAACAGTATCAATGAGGTGAATTGGGGGTGAACTGCCTGTGAAGATTCACAAGGACTTAATGAGAGCTCTCAGCTAAGAGTTTTTCTCCCTTTTGCTGGATGTTGGGAAGCTTCCTGCTAAGATTTCCTGCCAAGGAGTCTTGGTTGGTTTTCAAGGGTGCATTAATTGCCTTGAAGTTATGTTGGGTATTTCCTCAAATTGAATGTCTTGCACGTTGTGTTCCCCCTCAAGCTCATGAAAAGTTAGCTCTGCACAGGTAACATACCCACAACCCATGTTCCTCTGCTGCTGCTCCTTGAAATTGAGTGAGCTTGCAAAGCTGTGAGTATTGCTAGGTTTGTGCTGCTGCTTTGTCTTTTGGCTTGACACTGATCACTATCCTTTGACAGTCCCTGATGCCTGTGCCAGGAGACTGAAAAGCTGCTTCTTCATCATCTCAGTGTTGCTGAGGGTTTAACTTGTTTTTGCCCTGTTTATTTTTCATCAGTCATCTTTTCCAGAGACTCTCAATGTGTGAGGTGTTTAAAAACAAGTGTTTCAGCCCCAAATCCTCACCAACAACTCTAACTGGAGGACTGCAGCTTTGTGGAAAGCTTAGGTAAAAATGCAGGCGGAAGGCTGTGGTCAGTTACTTGTTTTATTAAAGCAAATTTCACTTTGTTGTTGTATACACTGGATATGCACAAATATGATGCGAGTAGTTTTTTGTGTGTCTGTATTTTCAGAGGCTTAGTATTGCATTCCCAGTAGTTTGCTATTTTCTAAACTAAATCGATCCATGTGGACCAGTTTGCATTTTTTCCCCTTGTATCTTCAAACTCCCAGCTGTAGTTTCAGCCCTGGGCAAGCTGATCGTTGAATTAATTAACTACATTCAAACGAATAAGGCTTGCTTTGGGCACGTGTTCTTTCTACCCTGTAAAAAAAAAAAAAAAAAAAAAAAGGAAATTTCAGTAGTCAAGAGCTGACTTTTAATTCTGCAGTCACATTTCCTTGTGTTTGGGCTGTATTTTCCAGCGGGCATTTGCAGAACCTACTGCAAAACCAGCAAGGTTTAACATTTAAAGTCAATGTTTCAGACTTAGGGTACATTATAAATGAAAGAAAAATGGAAGTAGAAAGAGGCTGTCTTTCTTCAGCAAGGTAAATTGTCCAGTGGTGGGAGAATCCAGTGTGTTCATGGAGTGGGATGAGCAGGATTGGGAAGGGGGTGATGTTGGAGGGATGTTGAACCTTGAGGTTTGTCCTCTCTCACATGAGTGTTCATCCTGGGTGGAAACTTCTGGTCTGGCCAGAGGACTAACCCAGCTGAGCTGCTCAGGAGCAGAGGCCTCATTCTCTGGAGTACATAATAGAACAAATAAAATGTTTATTTGAAGATCATAACTCACTGAACTGGGTAAATCTTCCCTCTTAGTTGGTTTCAGTGGCTGTGAGTCAGGATCAGGAGTGGCTCTGCTCTGGGTTGGCTGTGGTGGTTTGATGTCACACTGTGGAGATTTCTCAGCTGCTGATGAAGAAACTTTTAAATTACAGACCAGAGCATTAAGAAAACAGCCCCCAAATTCGGTCATTTCTCTGCTGGGGAGCCACTGGACAGATAATTGTCAGCTATTGTTACCAGACTGCTTTTAATGAAATGCTGCTTTTTGCAATATTCTAGCCCTAATCTAATAGGAAACTCTTGCATTGCACACTCATTTTGGATTTCCCCATTTAAGACAAAATCTGAGAATTATGTTATGGAGATTTTAAGTGATTTTTGAAGTGAAACCGCAGGTAAGAGACTTTTAAACACTGCTGTCATCTTTAAGAATGTGTTAGTACTGGTGAATGTTGCAGGATAGATTTACTTCATAAAAGTAAAATCCAATTTTCCCATGGTGGCAAAGACAAGTTTCTTTTGTATATTGTGCTTAAAAAAAAAAAGTTTAAGCTAGACTGCATTTGCACAAGGACATGTGAGAAGAAGTGTTTTGTTGGGCTGCTAAACTGACATGATTCAATTTTGTCATGAACACAAGGGCTGCCCAGCATCCTTGGCATCTGGGAATGAAAGTTGGCCTCTCCCCTTCCTTTCTGAGCTTCTTCAGATGCTTTGTTATGTTAAACAGTGCAAAGAATGACAGACTTTCTCTGTGCTGCTGCTTAAGTATACCTTTTTGTTTGCCTTTAATTTATTCTTTCAAGTCTGGGCCAAGGTACAAAGATGGGGAAGTTAATAATGAGATTCAGAGGTTGCCTGGGTAAAAGGTTGGTGGTTTTGCCTTGAAAACCAGCAGAGCATTGCTCTGAACTGACTTCATGTGTGTTGGTGTAGGTTGGTCGAGTCCAAGTAAGGAGAAACCAGATCCTTCTGTGCTGTGCCTTGTGGACTTGTTCTGTGCATATGGACTTGTTTAGGGAGCTTTGCCAAAGCAAAGCTGCAGCCCAGCTTTTCAAACTGGTCAGCATCGATCACCAATATTCTGTTTAAACCAACAGAAGCTGCTTTTCCTCCTCTACATTTTGTGATATTTCTTTGTGAGGCTCTCCACCCCTTTCTTTATGTTTTGCCTCTTTGCCTAGAAAATGATTGAGGAGCTGCCCATTTCCTGTAGCTGTTCGTATTGCATCTGTGTTTTCCTCCTAGAGCCACCTGTTTTATTATTCCATTTAGGACACAAAACATTAAGTCCCTCTTGGATTTGCCCTGCTTAGTGCAAAGGAAGAATTGAGCACCTTCAGAGAAACCCGGCATGTTGCAGAATGACATTTTCCCTCCCCTCACCCACCAGTAAGGAGGTTTAGGTTTAGTAGTTTACTGAGCATTCTTGAAATCTGAAACAACTGAGAAACTAGAACTTGTTTCTTGTTTCCTCTGCAACCTGCTGCCTCAGCTGGTGCATCTGATGCTGCTGCTGAGTTTGAAAGAGATTTACACTAAAAAAGTGAAGAGTAGAGGTCGCTGCTTTAGGCTGTGTGTTGGCAGTGACCTGCTTCATTTGTTGCCATTTTTCTAAGCTGTCTTTGGAAAAACCTTACAGTATCTGATGAAGTCACAGGACTGTTTTAGTGTAAGCTCCATCTAAGTGCTGCTGCAGTCTCACCCTCCGTATGGGATGCTCCTGGGCATCCTCACTAATCTAGGTAGTTAAACTCACTGAGGAGTGTCCCCCGCTTGTTTTCTCTCCCTGCATAGTGCCATCTTGACTCTTTGCACTTGCCTTGCTGAAGGCTTAAATAAGGAATGTTGCCAGGCATGTCTAAGTGTGCAAGTCTGAAGGAAAAAGGGGAAATGCAGAATTAAAGCAATTCTGAGTTAGACTTCACCTGTCATGGTAAGACTCAGATCCCACACCCTGTCAGTGAACCACAGCTCTGGCTCTCACTGCTGTTCTCTGCAGTGCCCTGTGTGATTCCTGAGCTGGCTATGCCTTCCCTTATGGCTGGAATGTGGTGCAGCTCCCGGGATCAGGATCAGCACTGGGCTCCCCTGTGGCTGCAGAACACACTTGCCTGCCTGGCTGCCTGCCTGCAGCACAGGCTGGGGCTTTTTCTCACTGGCAGGTTGAGCTGCAGAGTTTTGTGTGTTTTGCTGGCCTGATTGAGATAAATTATACAGACACAATGCTTGGGGAATTCAGGATTGTGTTGGGGAGGTAGTGGGGGGATCAAAAATAAGGAGTGGAAGGATGGTCTGGAAACAGATCTATCCTGTGGTGGACTGGAGGTGGGGAGATGGGAGCTTGCTTGTCTTGGGAGGACCCTGGTTCTTAGCTGTGCATAGGAAATGGAGTTTTGTCTGTAGTTCACTGATGGGAAAAGATGTGCTAGAGAGGAAATGTTTTAACTGTTGATAAGCTTAAAAGGGGAAATTGCTGTGCAGTATTGAAACACTGACATTTCCCAAGGGTGTATCCATCGGTTTCCAGGCTTGGAGAAAACATTGACCCAGATTCCTGGGAGAAAAAAGATCTGGTGAGAAGCAATTGGGAGATACTGCCTGTGAGTTTTAATCACAGAATCATGGAAAGGTTTGGGTTGGAAGGGACCTTAAAACCCATCCAGTCCCAGCCCCTGCCAGGGGCAGGACACCTTCTACTATCCCAGGTTGCTCCAAGCCTCATCCAAACTGGCCTTGGACACTTCCAGGGCTGGGGCAGCCACAGCTTCCGTGGGCAACCTGTGCCAGGGCCTCACCACCCTCACAAGGAATTTCTTCTCAATATCCCCCCTAACCCTGCCCTCTGGCAGGGGGAAGCCATTCCCCCTCATCCTGCCACTCCAGCCCTTTGTCAAAAGTCCCACTCCAGCCTTCTTGAGGAAATTCCTAAAGTTTGTGATCCACAAACAGTGGAAACACAGAGGATCTGCTGGTAAAGTGTCACTGTGTCCTTGGGTTTTAATGCTTCTCTAGGCAGTCTCTTCAGCTCCCTGATGGGAGCAGGGCTCTGAATCAGACAATCTTCTGCCTTTTTTAGGAATTCAGAGCTGTAGTACAAAACCTCTGAAATTATTTTTCTATGACAGCCTTGAAGCATAATATTTTGAAGCAATATAACACAACATTGATTCTCATGCAGCTCTTCTATTTTGCTTGTGAAATTCATATAATTAGTGTCTCCAGTTAGTGTGCAGCTTTTCCTGGCAGTACAGGCACAAAATATTAGTGTCCTATAAAATGAAATTACTCAGAGTTGTACCACAATTAAAGCTTAGAGGTTTGATTGATCTCCTGTAGGGTGAATTGATTTTGTACACCTTTAGCTGGTATTACACATCAAGGTACTTCTGACAGCTTCAGTTACGATTGCATTTTCTATTACTTTTATGAAGCTGGGTTTTTGCAATAGGCAATTTTATTGCCATGTACCCATTTGATTACAAAGACCAGTTTCTCTACAAAGTTTCTATTAAATCAAGGATTATCATCCTGAAATTCTGAAATGTTTCTGTGAACCTCTGGTTGCTAGGACCACTTATCAGCAAGAGGTTTTCTTTGTTCCAGAGGCAGCTTCCTTGTTCCAATTACATTGTTTCACATTGCTAATCCTTTTGTTTCCCTAATTTTTAAAATGTTTTGTACTTAATGGTGTTCATCTGAATGAAGGTTCTGCCTTTAAACCTTCCCATCTTGATTAGATCTAATGCCAAGTGTCTGATAGTTGTTCTGCTTTTGCTAACTCCGAGTTGGGTTTCATGTATAAACATGTAGACATGTAAAAATGTTTCAGGGGTTTTTGAAGCTTGCTGTTGCTTTTAAGTGTTTTCAAAATTTATTTTTTGTTTCTGGGGCTGTGTGGGCTTCCCCTTCCTCCTTATTTTGCTGGCTTTTGCATTTCCCATTTATTTTTAAGTGGAAATAGGGACTATGTGTACAAGGAATATTGAATTTCTCTTTCAGATACTGTCTCAGGCTGTTTACATTCAACACTTAGAGCAGCACCTGCATCTTTTTCTGCTCAGCATCTCCTGTGAGATCATTTCTCCCTGGCATTACTCCATTATCTTGATTCCTTTCATACATCCAGTCTTTGAGGTTCTCCCCCTCACCACCCCCAGTACCTGTGATTCAACTGTGGGGTTTTCGTTAAGTTTTGGGACCCTGATGAGCTATCAGGGAATAAATGTGGTTAACAGCAACAAGAATGAAGAGGAACATCTTGACTGCAATTTTGTATCTTGTGGAAACACGGTGGTTTGAATCAAGTTCTGAAATAAGAGAAAATGTCACTTTGTACTGATCTGTACCCAGTTTTTGCACTAAACAGGAGGAATAATTTCACTTGAGCTGATGCTCCCTTTCTTCAAGTGCAGCTTATCTACACAAATCAATGCTCAGCTTGGATTTATTTTTCCTTAATTTCTTAAGAAAACTCAGCCTTTCATGAGTCCCTGAATTCTTGAAATGATTTCAGGATGCCTTAAATGGTTGAAGTCACAGCCTCTCCAATATTCTTGACTTTCTAGCCATGAAAAAAAAATCCATGGGATCACAGAATGGTTTAGGTTGGAAGAGCTCATCCAGTTCCACCCCCTGCCATGGGCAGGGACACCTTCCACTATTCCAGGTTGTTCCAAGTCCCATCCAACCTGGCCTTGGACACTTCCAGGGCTGGGGCAGCCATAGCTTCTGTGGGCAACCTGTGCCAGGGCCTCACCATCCTCATAGGGAAGAATTTCTTCCTAACATCCCATATAAATCCCTCCTCTTTTAGTTTGAAACTATTCTCCCTTGTCCTGTCACTGTCTTACTTTGAAAAATGTCTTCCTGTTTTTTAAAAGCCTTTAGATACTGGAAGAGGAGGCATCTCAGAATTCACTATCTCCGTTCCCATTTGCACTGTGACTGTTTGATTTGAACTCTGTTCTCTCAACGTGGAATATTCAGTGTCTGCTTTACCCCATTGTTCTCCTGGCATGTCCAAGAGCCTTGATAGTGTTTAACTGGGAGCACTGGAGGAGGAGCTGTATGAGACAAGGCCAAATGGTACTGACTGCACATCCAGTGTGGTTTTGTCCTGAGGATATGGAGCTGGGATTAATTTTAACCCCTGCAGGGAAGCAATGCCTACCCTACCACTAATTGCTATTGACACCCAGGGCAAGCTGCAGGGTCCTACCCTGTGTTCAGTGTGACCTTGGATCGTGTGCTGCAAAAAATAACAGCAGCTGCAGTGTTTATAATACCAGAGGCCGTGTCTTATGTAGGGAAATGCACCTTAGTGCCCTGAAATGAATGATTTTGTGGGGCTTTCAGGTCTCTAGGGGCATTTAAATGTTCAGAGAGCAAAGGGTAGTTGGTATTGCTGGATGTACAAATGTCACCTCTCACTCTGCATGAGGGAGAGCAACTTTTTACATGAGCAGACAGTGATAGGACAAGGAGGATGACTTTAAACTGTAAAAGAGAAATTTAGATGAGATATTAGGGAGAAAGTGTTCCCTGTGAGGGTGGTTAGGCCTGGCAGGACACCTTCTTCACCTGGTGAAGCTGTGGCTGCCCCATGCCTGGAAGTGTCCAAGGCCAGGTTGGACAGGCCTTGGAGGAACCTGGGTTATTGGAAGGTGTCCCTGCCCATGGCAGAGAGTGGGACTGGATGGGCCTTAAGGCGCCTGCCCACCCAAACCATTCTGGGATTCTGTGATCTAATTGCCTTGAAGCTGATTCCATACTGGGTGTCTCGAGCTCAGGAAATGAGCTATTCCAGAAGGAATTACCTGTGATAACCAACTGATAATCCAGAGCAGTTTGGTTTGAGTGAACATAATTGTAAATAAAACAAGCCATGATTCCCAGAAGCAAAACAGGGAATGTTCAGGAGAGCCTGTAATGACTCTCCTGGATGTTTGTATGAAAAGTTGTGTTTCCTTCCATTACGTTCCAACTTTTACCTGTGGCACCTTTCTGAGGTGACTGCTCTGTAAGGCTTTGGAGCACTGTGAGAGCTGACAGCTGTGAGCCTTGGCCTCCTAACCTGCCTCAGACTTTATGCACTGGGGGAAGTGTTTGCTTAAACGTGCAGATAAAAGTGGAGCTGGTGGTCCTGAAAGTTGTTTGTTCCAATGTGCTTGGTCCTCTTCTTCCCTGTCCTACTCTTCTCTTTCTTCTTACAGGTCTGGATGCAGAGTTGTCTTACGTGAGGAATGATGTGGTCAATCACTATGCCTTGTCCTTCAATCTCCTAATACCCAGCGAGACCAACAATCTCCACTTCACCTGGCATGCCAAATCCAAGGTGAGCAGGCATGACTTCTGCTCTGGGTACTTGAGACATAAGCTGCTCTGCTTGGTGAATACCCACTGTTATCATTTAATGGCTTTTTTTAGTTCACAAAAATTAGCATATGCAAGGTGCAAAATACTTGTTTATATGACTGCAGGCAATAAGTTAAGATGGCATACATCCAAGTTGTTCCTTGTTTTAGAAAGTTGAAGCACTTATTTCAAAGTATTTTATACTTCTTGCTCCTGGCAAGGTCCATGTATGCATACAAGCCACTGACTGTGGAATCTCTTCCCCTGGAGCACTGGACACACAGAAGGGCAGCCATGAACTGAAGCCTCTGGAAATCATATGTAGAGCAATTGTTTTAGAGATTTCTAGAAACATATGCTTGGAGAAAAGGGGAACCTATAAAAGCAGCATCCAGTATGTTATTACTGAGCCCTGATTAAATGGAAAGGGGTTTTATGTCACTTAATCACCGTGCCTGGAGCATGCAGCAGCAGCTGTCGGAGAGATTGCGTATGCTCCTACATTCTAAGGCATTTCCAGTTACTTAACAATTTATTTTCATATATGGAATGATCTGTTGAGTCTCTGCCAGATGTTCATTCTGGTTTTTTTTAAACTTGAGTGATGGCTGTTCTTCTGCCCTTAAGTACGAAAGGCTGCAGTAGGAGCAGTAGCATTGAACAACTCCACCAGTGCAGGTCCTGAAGATTCCTCCTGCCATTGTTCTTGCCTTTGAGGTGTCACTTGTTAAGAGGAGTCACATTTGGCCTGCAGTGGAATTGAGTCAAGTGCCAGTCAGCCCGATCCCGAATTCCACATGCACAGTGACAGTTCAGTCACTTGTCATTTGAGTAGGAGTTCCCTTGTCACAGCTTCAGCTGAGGCTTCCTGCATCCCTGGCCCTGCCCTGTGTTTCCTTGGGCCTGGCTGTGAATTCTGAGGAGGAATTTTGGAGCTTGTGTAGCCCTGCTTCCCATTGCTGTGATTTCACCCCTTGGCATCTTCCATTCTAACTTGGTGTAATGCAGCTTGGAGGGGCTCAGAAACTGGCTTGTGTCTCTTCCCTCAGCATCTGGACTGAAAAATAAATTGATAACAGAAATGAACCATATTATGTTTTAGAAACGGAGGAAAAGCTAACTATTGGGACAAAGCCAAACAAATTAATTCAGCTGAGGGTGGAGGGGTAGGATGAGTTTCCAAGGGGAGCTTATGACTTATAATAGGTCCTGTACTTTTTTTTGAATAAATGTTTGCACAGTTAGCTTCTTAAGTGGAAAAAAAATCTTGACTGTAGTGGAATAAACTATTTCTAAGTAATTTTGTTTGTAAAACTGACTGCAGGAGGGGGAATTTTTTTGAATTCTAGCAGCTTTAACAAACTGACTTTGGAACAAGTTTAAAAGTATCGAGTGAGGTTTGTGAGGGAATTTTTTTTAATACAAGCACTCTGAATTCTGCCCCAGATTTTAAGGAATGATTTCAAGAGTAGCTTCTTTTTTTGCTTTCTTAATTTGTACTGTCACAAAAGGCTTGATACTAAAATGTCACATAAAGACTTGGAATATGGATGCCTAAAATTACCAGCACTTCTTGAAAATAATGCATGTTTTTTTATTTTCAAGAAGAATTATGAAAAGGGATGTTACATTTCTTTATACTCCTAGACAGATTTCTGATGTGTTTTGTCTCTCCCAACTGTTGTTACAGGTTGAGTATAAACTGGGATTTCAGGTCCATGATCCCATGGCTATGGCTCTGCCCCAGGCCAACATTTCTCTACAAGGAGAAGTTCCTCGAACCCTCTCAGGTAAACTCCCCACCCCCATCCAGCTCATGGATGAATAATGGTCATTTAGCCACAAATTCAGTTTTAGTAATCTGTGAACTTAATAAAATTGACAAAAATTAATTTAAAATCCGTGTCCTTTAATGCTCTAATAGCTGAAGTGATGAGACGTAAAGACTAAAATAGCATTTCTTAGTATCGAGTTCTTTATAATTTGGTAATTTATGGTGTTTGTAATGTACTTCATAAACAGAATCTCAAAAGGCCCTTATTTAAATGTTCTCTCATCCCAGTGTCTGAGACTGTCCCACTCCCCCGTAACCCCTGTGCTGTGTTCACAGTGTTCCGTGTCGAACTCTCCTGCACCGGCAGACTCGACTCCGACGTCACAATACTGATGCAGCTCAACTTAACAATAAATTCCTCAAAAAACATCACAGTTTTAAATTTCAAACGAAGGAAAATGTGCTACAAAAGTAAGAGATTAAGTTTCAGATATTTAAAAGTTTTTGCTGTTTAAGTATGATAGGAAAAGGAAGTGGGATGATGTATGATCCAGGACGGGAGTAACAGAGTGAATTTTGGGGAGGATCAGAAGAAATCAGGTAAAATTCTGCCTTTCAGAGAGGAATGGGGATTTTTGGTTAAGGCAGAAGCTGGTGAAAGAACAACTCTCCCCAACAGTCTGCTGCACTGACTGACCTTTTTATAGATACATAACAAAAAGCATTTTCTCTCTGTTTGGAAAGAAAAAAAGTTCCTTCAAAACGACAACTTTCTGAGAATTCAGATTGTTCTAAAAATTACCAAGAAAATCAACTTATTTTATAAATTTGTGATAAAATTGGCTATTTTGTGAATGTAGGAGGTGTTAGTATGTTAGATGTGAAGTACCAAATGATCTTGGGAGGTAATCCAGATTTTGGAAATCCGAAATTGACTCTTCTGTGTTACCACCTGGGAATCTGCAAGCATGATTTATTCCTTGGATTGTTCCTGTTTACTGTTGCTGCTTCCTAGAATTTCCACAGGATTTTCTAATATTTTCATAGGCATCAGAAGAAATTTTTTTTTTTTTGATGAAGAGATGTTCCCTCCTTAAAAATGCCTGTGGTGTCCCACTCCTGGGCAGTATTTGGGGGTAGCCACCTCTTTCTTTGCATGCTCCTCTTGCCTCTGTTCAGCTTACCTGGAGCCTTTGAGGGCAGGATCTGTCTTTCCAAAGGGGAGTTTATCAGTTTTCTTGAGTATAAATATCTAAGCATGAGCTCAGGGAAGGTCTGGATGGAAGAGCCAACCACGCCTTGTAGCACATAATGTTGGGATACTCATGTTCCTTGCATTGAGGCTTCAGGACGACCATTCTTAATTCAAAGTGTGTATCTCCTTCTAGTAAAATGGAGGTCTGGCTGATAATGTTGATGTTTTTACTTTTATTTCATGTTTTCTTGGTTATTTTTTCAAATAACTCCCAGTGGGGGATGTCAGCCCTTTTGATCCATTCACAGCTTACTGAGCTGTGGATGTGTGATGGAGCTTTCTGTAAGCACCACACAGTACTCTGGGGGGTGAGAGAGCCACTGCCTGAACCATCAGAAGTGCTCCTTACGTGCATCTCATTTCTGCAGGTTCATAAAAACCAAAAAAAAAAGGCTTTGTTTGGTGTGGAGCATACGGGGGTTTCTGATTGAATTTAATGCAGGAATATGCAGGAACTTGCTAGTGATTTTGCTCAGGGCATTCCTGATGGTTCCTCCTCAAGTTCAAAAAAGAGATAAAAAAAGAATAACTCTTTGATTTTCCTTTCCCTTGGAATACTTTTTCCTAAGCTGCACTGGCTTCCCAGGGAGTGGGAAGGGGCTGTGCTGTGTTGGACACAACTGAGAGCAGGAAGGGGATGTGCCAGTGGGACTGTGCCTGTGCAGCCACAGAAATCCATGGGATTCCCTCAGCTGCCAGCAGTTCCTCAGGGGGGTTCATCTGGAGGCATCTCCTGCATTCCCCAGGTTTGCTCTGCTCCTCTTGGTAACCAGACTCAGAGTAAGCTTAATGAAGATTTACTCACTTCCTAAAGGACTGCTACCACACCTGAGCTGAGTATTGTCCTCCTGCCTTCACTTGCATATTTATGAGTATTTAAGTGGACATCACCTCTTCCATCCTTCTGTTTTAACTCTTTGACTGCTGACTGGTGTCAGCTGAGAAGGCACAGTGCCTGTGGTTGCATCTCTGATCCCTTCCAAGGATGGGCAATGTTAGACTGGAGCCAGGATTTCCTCCAAAAGATCAGGGTAGTCCTGACTGAACATCCCAGCAATGATTTTCTCTCCTGTAGGACCTGATTCTGTGACATCTTTGTTTAGTGCCTTAGCAAACACATTCTCTGCACCTCTTCTTTCTGCTGCTTTGGACCTTGGACAAGCTGCAGGGTTTTACATGGATTCAGTGGGTTCAAGCTTTGCCTCCCTGGACATGTGTGTCAGTGGTGAAACACCGGACCTGTGTGATTCAGTGTGATTTTGATTCCACCTGTGGTTAGGTATTTAAATGGAAATATAGGGATTAGTGTAGTCCTCGAGTCAGCTCTTCTCTTTAGAAAAGCAGATCTGTTTTTCCATACCTGAGGCAATGTGAAGGGCAGCAATAAGAACTGTACTCCAAACCTAATGGCTTACTCTCATCTCTTTAGAGCTTGAACCAGAAGTCAAATCTCCAACAGCTGATAAAAACAGCAGCAAGGCTATCTGTAAGTAATCCTGAATGTACAACTTGGGATGTAAAAACTGAAAAACTTCATGTGTTTTGATTCCACAGCTTTCCCAGTGTTTTTTTGGTAATTAATTGTTTTAACTGGTGAAGAGAAAAGAAACCCTATTCCAAGTCTTGTAACAACTTTTGTATCACGTTAGGGCTCTGGTTTCTGTACATGACTCAGATCTATTTTCTTGACCTTAGGACCTGTCTGGTTTGCTGTTTTATCACTATTGAAGGACTAGAATGAGGTCGTTTCCTTTCCTGCCCTTCTAGCTGGAAGTGTCATTGGCTGACTGTGGCTCCATAGTGCCCAAAATGGGAGTGTTCTTGCCAAAATGCTCTTGGAAAGCAGTGGGAAAGAGTGCTTAGTGCTCTCTTTACCTCCCAGTGTCTCTTCCAGGGTAGTTGTTCCCCAGGATGCCTTATTGAACATTTGGGATGGCTGAGGCTGCTGCCTCTCCCTGCCTCCAGCCCCTCTGCTTGTGTTGCCATAACAAACTAACAAAATGTCGGTTCTTGGGGGTTTTATTTGGGGTTTTTTGTTGGTTTTTCTCCTGTTTGAGAAGGGTTCAGTAATTTTCCACATCTGTTGCAGTCGATCCTGTAAATGCAGCTCCCACCACCTCGACCCGCGTGTTCTATATCAGTGTGGGCGTGTGCTGTGCTGTGATATTCCTGGTGGCAATAATCCTGGCTGTCTTGCACCTCCACAGCATGAAAAGGATAGAGTTGGATGACAGGTATGTGTTGAAGCTTTCCCAATGTGGTTTTGGGACATATTTACTCATATTTGTGGGAGTTTGGTCTCAAAATGAGCACTCTGTGGTAGTTTGCAGTTTCTGCTCTCGATGGCAAGCTGTAGCAGATCCTGCCTGTGTGGGGCTGTGGTGGGAGCTGTGCTGCAGAAAGGCAGCAGTTGTAGATGCTCTGCTGTTTATGAGGTGGAAGGATTGTTCAGGTTTTGCCAGAATATTTGTGTGGAGTGGGAAGATTCAGACAGATTCAGATCTGCAGGGATTGAAGGAAAAATTGACTTGGCCACACTGGAAAGGCAGGCTGAGAGCGCTGGGGGTGTTCATACTGGAGAAAAGAAGACTCCAGGGAGACCTTAGAGCCCCTTGTAGTGCCTAAAGGGCCTGGAATGCCAAGACAACAGGGAATGGCTTCCCACTGCCAGAGAGTTTTTACCTTAGGTGGGATATTGGGAAGAAATTCTTCCCTGGGAGGGTGGGGAGGCCCTGGCACAGGTTTCCCAGAGCAGGTGTGGCTGCCCCATCCCTGGAAGTGTCCAAGAGCAACCTGGGATAATGGAAGGTGTCCCTGCCCATGGCAGAGGGTGGAACAGCATGAGCTTTAAGGTCCCTTCCCACCCAAACCATTCCATGATACATGATTGGATGAAAACATTTGGGTTTTACTGACATCTGCAGGAGACTGAATTCCAGTTTTCCCTACTTTGATCAATTTCCCAGTATTTGCTTTGGCCTTAGGGTACAGTCTGAGCATTACAACTGCTTGGTTCTAAAACTGACAGTGTTGGCCTCTCCCAAGTATATTTCCAATCTGGAAAAACCATAGCACATGCATGGAAAAGGGCCTTGTAACGTGAGTCCGAGGGCATTGGAGTAGGGATTAAACACTGAGGAGAAGGGAGGCTGGAAAAGCAGGTGGACTGAGGCTGTGTGAACAGCCTGCATCAGATGCAACTGTTCAGGAGCAGGCTGTGTGAAACTGGATCCTTTGGAAAACAGTCGGCCTGTGGGTGGTCACCCCTGTGAAAGGATATCTTGAACTAAAATGTCTTGATCTGCTTCTGTGCTGCCTGCAGCCTCATGGAGTAGCTTTATCTTTCCATCCTCCTCTTTATCCATTCATCTGTTCCTTTCAGTTTTCTCCCTGCCATTTCCTCCCCTGGTGGTTTTCTCCCTGCCATTCCCTCCCCTGGTGTCCCCAGCCCATGTGGTTTCAGTGGTGCCACTTCATTGAGCAGTTGTGGTTTCTCAATTGATTGTAACCAAATGAACTTGTCGGCCTCCCTCAATTCATTTGTGCCTGATTGTCTGATTAAGGTTTTTAATCAGCTGAAGGTGTTAAAGGATGTGCAGCTTGCTTTAATTCAGAAAGGAAAAACATTACATTTATAGTGTGGGATAGTGTCATCTGTGAGGTTTTGAGGTGTCTAGCCCAGCAGTGTGATCAGATACCCTTCCATCTACTCCATTGCACAAGATTTCTGTGGAGATACAAGGTAAAAATCCTAAAAAAGCAACTGACTTTCTGTGGAGATAAAGATCAAAATCCATCTAATGTTAGTCCTCTGTGGTTTGCAGGTGTTAATAACTTGCTGTGAATCACCATATACGCTACTGATAAATTCTGATAAATTCAGGGGGCTTTCCCTGTCCATGGGGGAGGATTGGAACAAGATGGTCTTCAAGGTCCCTTCCAACCCAGACCACTGTGTGATTTTATGAAGTTTGTGCAGCTCCTGGGTTTGGTTCTTCTTGTGATGACTTGTTTTTTGAGCCTGAAGGTGCCTGGCCTGGCAGAGCTGTGGATGTGCTGCTGTGTAAAAGCTGTTGCTCAGGCAGTGCCAGAGCAAAGGTGTAACAGAAGCAAAATGTTCCTGAAAATCAGGAGCTGTGGGGTTTGTTTTGAACAAACTCACTGAGGGAAGCAAGAACTTCTGATTTGGTTGTGAATAATAATCTCAGACTGTTTCTGTAAAAGGTTCCTGAACGGAATATGACAAAGTCATTAGGGTTAACAACCTCCCAGGAGCAACAGAGCCTGGAAAACCCACTGGTGTTCTTATTTTCAACCCCCAGAACTAAATAAAACAGAGGAGGGTTGTTAACTGGAAGCTCAAGCCGGGCAGCCGAGTTTACAGCTGCACATGGATTATTTAGGAACATTGTATTGGAAGTCCACAGAAATGCTGCAAACCTCGGAGCAAAGGCGCTGGAAGAGTGCCAAGGAAAGCTGGGATGGCTTAACAGCAGGATAATGGGAGTCATTACAGCAAGAAGGCATCGTTGAGGTAGCTGACAGAATATGCAAGTGAGGAAGCTCAGGAAGTGAGTTAAACCTAAATACCAGAATGAAGCCAACCCAAAAGGGAGTTTTTCAATCTTGCAACAGGCATTAAAAGAATAATTCCTTCCTCACACTTGCCTCCAGCCAAAGGAATCCGCAGAGCTAGTGGGTGATCAGGTTACAAAAGGAGTTTCCAGCCGGAGCAAGGAAAGGAAATGCAAGTTGTGCCTTGGTGTTTGATGTGGTGACCATGCCAAGACTCTCCTTCCTGGGGAGCTTGCTGCAGAGTGGATCATACTGCAGCAGCTCGTGGATACGATAATAGGAACAGTTCAAATAAGCAGTAATAAGTTGCCAGCACCAAGGAATATTCATTCAAAAACTCAGAAGGAAGTATAAAGGGGAGGAGCTGACCAGACCCCATCTGTGGATTTTAGGCTCTTGCTAAATGCTGTGCTGGAACCCTGCACCTGGAGGACAGGGAATGTGGGAATAACTGTAAAAAATAGGTTCCAGGGAGAGATTGAGGCCAGCTATAAATGAGTAAGTTTGTATTGTGAGATTCAGTAGATTCTGTTCCAAAGAAAATTCAGTGGGTGCATCCATGGTAGTGGTATAATGGGGAAGAGTGGACTTGGATTTCTGGTTTTTAAAGGAAGCCTGGCTTCAAAGGTAGCAGTGGGCCTGGAGGGCATCACCAGCCATGTCTGACAGTCCTACAGGAGTGGCTGGCACTGCTTGGTCAGTGCTCAGCAGCAGCCCAAGAAACCTTAAATGTTGATTATTTGGCAAAGCAGAGGTTGTATCCCAAACTAGTTTCTTCTTTGTCCTCCCAATACAGTCAGCAGTGGAGAAGCTTTGAAGTTGGATCAAAGGGGGCATGTTTGTGTGTGTTAGGAGGGGGAGAACATCAAAAAAACTTCTGGCCCTGCCATCTGACCTGCTAACAGGATTTTGGTCCATTACAGCTGCAACAGCCCATTTTGTAGGGTTTTGACTATGAAAATAAGACAGAAGTCAGCTTGCTGTGGTTTATGCTGTGGTTTACATGTTTCATGGATACTCTGTGGACTCCTGGTCCTTCTGCCCAAAGAAAGCATGTCAAAAAGCACATTTTAGATAGTGCTGGAAGGGGCAAGAGGTACCCTTAGGGAGGGGAGTGACAAAGTAGGGTAGAGCAGTTTGGGCTGTAAAATAGAGCCCTCGTGTGAGTGGGACATCAGTGGCGTGAGGGAAATGTGTGCAAATCTTCCCTGGAATGTAATGGTTGTTCTTCATGTGACAGGGTGGTTCTGGCAAGGAATGTTTTGTCACTTTGATTATTCAAAAATGGGGAGAAGTACTAGAAGATAGAGCAAGTTCTGGAAAGCAAATAGGAGGAAGCTCTTCATGCTTAGTGCCAAGATTTTTGAGTTACCTGAAATACGTTTCCATGTGCAAGAGACTTCAAAAACTCTGCTCTTTTAAAGTCTTGCCTGGAAAATCTCCTGGTTTTGACCTCGACAAGTTAATTTGGAATGTGTTGGAGTGGTGTTGATCTGCATTTTTGTTTCCCCACAGCATCAGTGACAGCAGCAGCTCGCAGGGGCTGTCGCAGCCCTCCACGCAGACGACGCAGTACCTGCGAGCTGACACGCCCAACAATGCCACGCCAGTAACCAGTAAGTGTTAATCTAAGCACAGACCCTCCTGCCACGCTGCTTTGGTGTCAGGTGCAAGAGAAGAACATGAATAATTCTCTGGCTCTGTCACTTTGCCTCTTGAATTCACACAATGTGTGTTTTATCCAGCCACGCCATAGTCAAGAGTGAATTTAGGGGCATGTGAGCGGTCATATGAGCGTGAGACTATGTTTGTCCCTTGGGTTGTTCTCCCTGCACCCAGAGCAGTCAGCCAGCCAGACTTCAGCAGTAGCTGTGAAGTGTCTGTGTTTTAACACTGGGAAGAGCCTGCCTCGTGCAGTCTAAGCAGAGGAGAGAGAACAGGATGTGTCCACTCAGCCCTGGGATCAATTAGTAAAGCAGGTGATGCCATGTGCATGAATCCTGATGGTTGTGTTATTCTTGTCATCTCCAGCTGCTTACAGCTTTGCTTGAAATGATAGGAAATAGCTGAAGAGAGCAGTGAGTGGAAAGAAAGGGTGGCAGCAGTTTAGATACTGATCTGGTAACTGATAGCACAGAATCACAGAACATGTCAGCTGGAGGGGACCCACAGGGATCATCCAGTCCAACCCCTGGCCCTGCACAGACACCTCAACAATCCCACCCTGTGCATCCCTGAGAGTGTTGTCCAAATGCTCCTGGAGCTCTGGCAGCCTTGGGGCCGTGCCCATTCCCTGGGGAGCCTGGGCAGTGCCCCACCACTCTCTGGGGGAAGAACCTGATATCCAACCTAACCCTTCCTGACACAGCTCCAGCCATTCCTTGGGATCCTCCTGTCCCTGGTCACAGAGAGAAGAGCTCAGAGCTGCCTCTTGGGAGGAGCTGCGGACTGGGATCAGGTCTCTCAGTCTCCTCCAGACTGAACAGACCAAGTGCTCTCAGCTGTGTTCTGAGTTAATTTTGTAGTTAATGAAAGTATTTATTACCTGTGGAATTTTACCTCCACAAATTATTGTTTGGTGGAGGTCTATCCCATCCAGCACTGCTCCAGGGAAGGGACTGTTCCAGCTGGAGGGAAGCTGGCCAACACAGGGACACACATGGGGTTTTTGTAAAACAACTAGTAAGACCCCAAAGACTCTCCCATTGTCCTCTGATGTCACTTGCTGATAGTGACTGTCCCATCATGAGGGAGCACAGCAGAAAGGTCATTGTTACTCTTAGCCCTCCTGTGTTCTCCTTTTTTCCTCCCCATGTATGGAAGCAATTGTTTACCTGAGGTTGAGCTGCATCTCTGGGAGAGATTTGGCTTGCTTCTAAATTGTACTGTATGTCTCTAAAAAAAATAAAAGGTCTTATTTGTCATCTGAGTTCATCTTTGCCCTGCAAAGAGCTGCCTTTAAAATGTATTTGGTATAAGCATCACTTAAAAACAGGCTTGTAAGAATTTAATATATGAAATGTTAAAAAAAATTCCTTCTCACAGAGTTTGTAAGAGACCTTATCCTGCAAATTTTTCTAGAGCTGGTTTCCCTCTTGTCACCTGAGTCCCTCCCCAGCCTTTTTATTTTCTGTCTCTTAAAATCGCAGAATCATTTCGGTTGGAAAAGTCCTCCCAGATCATCAAGTTCAACTGTTCTCCCAGCACTGCTAAGGCCACCCGTGTCCCCAAGTGCCACACAGCTTTTAACTCCCTCCAGGGGTGGGGACTCCACCAGCTGGGCAGCTGTGCCAGGGCAGGACACTTGGGAATGGAATTTTCCCTCATGCCCAATCTGAACCTCCCCTGGTGCAACTTGAGGCTGTTTCCCCTCATCCTGTCCCTGTTCCCTGGGAGCAGAGCCAAATCCCCCTGAGCTGTCCCCTCCTGTCAAGGAGTTGTGGAGGGCCAGAAGGTTCTCCCTGAGCTGCCTTTACTCTAGGCTGAGCCCCTTTCCCAGCTCCTGGTTCTCCAGCCCCTTCCCCAGCTCCATTCCCTTCTCTGGACAAGCTCCAGCTCCTCAGTGTCTTCTCCCAGCTCAGACTGAGCTCTTGATGTCCTGTCAACCTCAGGTGTTTTGTTTGGCTTTCTAAGTGACTCAGGTTAATTTGGCTGAGTTCCAGTTGCTGGAATGTTGTCCCCCAGAATCCTCTGGCCAAGGGCAGGGGACCAAGCCCAGAGTGATGGTTCAGCCCTCCTCACCCTGCCCACTGTGGTGGCCACTGTGCCTGAGTGGCACCTGTTTGCTGGGGGCAGCCCCTGCTTCACAGGGTCTCTTACCTGCTTTGGGACACCCCCAGTAGCACTGGAAGTGGTGAAAATTAGGAGAAGAAGAGAAAAGGTTGGATGTGTGTAAAAAGCAGGATTGACATTCTTGCTCATTCCACAGTTGCTTAATTTTGTTTTCAGTAACGTTTAAATTTTGAAGAAAGTATTATCAGAGTAATTCTCAAGATTTCTGTAATAATTCATACATATGTACGTAAATATTCCAGCCTTTCTGACTCTGCTGGTGTATCCAGATGTCTGGAAGTGCCAGAAGAGGGCACTGGTTGTTTGTTAATGTCCTAATGGGGTAAAGCATCTTACCAGCTCCAAGTTTTCCAGCAGTCTGTTTCGTCCTCCCGAGGGCAGTGCAGTGTTGCTCACCTTCAGTACAGGAGTTTCCTTCACCTGGAGTTAACAGTAAAAGTTGTTTGCATGGCACTACAGAGAGCTCCTGTGTGATTTTTTTCCCTGCAGATGATTATTCTTGTGGTTTTGTTGCTAAATACGATCATCTGTTTAAAATTAATATCTAATATATTTAAGGTCGTGCTGTTCCCTTGTGTGTGGAGCCGTAGGTGGTCAGAGGTGAAGCCCTGTGCCTGTTCTCATTCCAAGGGTATTTATGTTGGATTGTTTGGCTCTGCTGGCTCCTCAGGTTATCCCACATTGCGGATAGAGAAGAATGATCTGAAAAGTGTCACTCTCATGGAGGCCAAAGCTAAGGTGAAGGACATAGCCATCTCCAGGGAGAGGATCACCCTCAAAGATGTGCTCCAAGAAGGTATTTACAGCACTCAGACACTTCATTCCTACAACGTGGTGTAGATATACAAATACAAATATATAGATATTTATTTACAGATATTTCTGAAATCATTCGCGGATGACGTTTCTGATCTTCATAGCTTTGGTGGAGGGGAGGAATGATGAGTTATGTTTGCATTTGGGGTGTGGGGAAAGTAGCTTCCTGAATTCATTAGGCTGGGGGAGCAACCAGGCATGCCCAATAAATCATTTGGCTTGTCTGTCTTAATAACCTGCTCCCTGAAATGAAGGGTGGCTGAGCAGAGAGGTAATCAGTCAGGGCTCTCAGTGCCAAGGTAACTCACTTTTGGGAGTTCCTACAGAAGAGCTGCTCTTAACATAAAAATCAAAGCAAAACCAACCCAAAGCCCAGAAAAACTTCAGTTGTCCCAATTTGGTGTCTCAGTTTGATAACTTCGATTTGGAAATCTAATCAGCAGATGCAACATTTACAGCCCTGATATAAAAGATTCAGAGATGACCTGATTGTTTTCATGGAATATCTTGAGTTGGAAGGACCCACAACGATTGTCCAGTTCCTGAATTGTTCACTCTTTGTTTAATGTGCACTTTGAAAGTGTTCATGCACTACATTAATTGATTCTCGATACTGAATTTGAAAAATAGGCTTAAATATTTAGTTTTCTTTGTCATTCAGCTTTACTGCTGCAATTTCAAGTCTCTGTTCCCTAAGAAATCAAATTTCCTGAAGCTGGAGATTGGAGATAATCATTGTTTGGAGGGAGCATGGTTTGTGTTACGCTGAGTAGCAGTGGAGGATGTTCTCATTCTCGTTCAGTGTGTGCCTCTGAACCTCCGAGGGGGCAGCTCCATGCTCACTTCCAGCGTGGGCTCTGCAAAAACCTTCCTTGTGGGATGTGCTTCATGTTCCTCTGGGCTGCCTGGAGCTGGGATGTTGGGAGTCATCCATGACTAGAGGTGACTCAGTGCCCCAGCAGTGCTTCAGGTGTTTGGTGGCAGAGCTGCCCTGTTCTGTCAGATGAGGCATAAGGAGCTGTTGAATGCAGTTTGGACCCAGTTAGTCCTGAGATCTCATTTCTTAGCCTCCAGCTGTTAATTTGAGTCAGAACCATCAAAAGTTAACCCAAGGCATTACAGTTAGAAAAGCCCTTTAAGGTCATGGAGTCCAAACACCCCCAGCACTGGCAATTGCACCCGTGTCCCCAAGTGCCACATCCACGTGTCAGAGGACTTAAAAGACCTGACCAATTTTCATTCAGTATTGTAGTGGGGTTGAGTCTGTGCCATCGAAGAACAAAAGAGCTCCAGAGGGCAAGAAGGGGATGAAGTAAATGCATGCATGGGACACTTTTTTACAGATCTTGGCCACAGATTCATTATAAACTTCATGTATCTTCCACAGCTTCACCTGCTTTTAAGATATTGGAAATACATATTTAGGCACTTTCTTGAAGTCTTCAAGAACTTGTGAATAATGTGATGCTGCCTATTTCAAAGTGTTTCATGTGTGCTGGCTGGTCATAATTGCTCTTTCCTTGTGAATATTTCCAAAAACTTGGTCCTTGTGAGAAGTGCCTTAGCTTAGAGTTCCAGACTGGGTGGGTGAGAAAAGGGCACTGGAGTTCTTAGTGCAGGGAGTTGACTGAAGTGCCACGAATAAACCATCATCATATTGATATTTAATTTCACTGGGCTCTGCTGCTGTCACTAGTTCACTCATGCTTGTCCCCTTAAGTTTTACTTATGTAAAACTGCAGCATTTACTGCCTGTAGTTGGGAATCCCCCTCATGCTGGAGAGCAGTTGGGTTCTCTCTTGGTGACTTTATAGGCTTTAGAGCCTTTAACTGCAGGTTCCTCACTTTCTGCTGTGAAAGGTGCTGTTGGCTTAAGATACTCCTAATGTTACCAGTGTTTCTTAACCACACATTACTAATTGGATGTTCTGTTCCTAGGCACGTTTGGGCGCATTTTCCATGGAATTCTGATAGAAG
Organism: Nicator chloris; assembly: GCA_013400495.1. Taxonomy (NCBI): domain Eukaryota; kingdom Metazoa; phylum Chordata; class Aves; order Passeriformes; family Pycnonotidae; genus Nicator; species Nicator chloris. The sequence continues at coordinate 28,398 of WAAE01004016.1, read as the reverse complement.
AAAAAGACCCCAGTAAAGAGAAGCAAGTTTTTGTCAAAACTGTAAAAGGTATGTTTGCATAAAGGAGTGGGTTTGTGCACAGGGTTTGTTTGAATTGTGCTGCAGGCTGAAGGTGCCAAACTTGGCTTTACAACAACCCCCTTCTCCCCAAAATATGCCAGTGACGAAAAGCAAAAGCAATTTGGATGCTTCCTTCAGCCACAGAGAACAGCAATCTTATATGGAAGAAAAATGCATGTGTTCTCCACCAGTGCCTTCAGTCATCACACTTGAATACTTTTGTTTATTAACTTTCTAAGTAAAAATTATATTGATTTTTTTCCGCCAGCATGTCATGGTCTTCTCAGTCACAGCCTTGTCCCCTGGAAATTGCTGAAAAACACTTGAAATGCATCTTAAAAATCTTTTACAAATGCATGGCTGTACAAAAGACAGGGCGTAGTTTCTGCCCTCCTTAAGCTTTGCAACTGAAGCGTGAGAATTGGCTTTTAGAACTGAATTTATCCAAATACAGCACCTGTGTTCAGGAAAGATCTTGTTGGAGTCATTGAAATGGGAGTGGGTAGACTTAAGGAACAAGGTTGAGGTAGATGAAAATGCTGCCAGTGTTACACATGACTGTCACATGTATCCTTTGTGTTTACTTATATTACAAGTATCCTTACATGTATCCCTATGTTATATGTATCCTACACCTATCCCTCCCTCTGCAGTCATCACAAGTTCTCTGGTAGCTCACAAGAGTTTGGCCAAATTCCCAGTACAGTGGTCGTTTTACCACTTGCTTTTGTCATTTCAGTTGGGTGTCTTACTGCCTTTGGTTTTTCATTTGACAACATCCTTAATTCTTTCTCGCAAAAAAAAATAAGCATCTGTAAGAATTTCAGCTTCTTCTACTTTTTTTTTTTTTTTGCCTGGCTATTAATTTTTGAAGATACTGATTGGGAAATGGTGAAGCTGCTGAATTTTCTTGTTGAATCTTTCTGCTACCCATTCATTCTCTGCCACCTTTAAGCAAAATGTGTTGCTTAAAGGAAGCAGCCACCTTGGTCTGTTTCTGACACAATCAGATACTTGTGGTGCTCTTTTCTCTCAAGTGACATAGAACCATGGAATGAATCATTGAAGGTTTGGGTTGGTGGGGGACCAAAGCTCCGGCCTCTGCCATGGGCAGGGACACCTTCCACTGTCCCAGATTGCTCCAAGCCCTGTCCATCCTGACCTTGGACACTTCCAGGGATGGGGGAAGCTTCTGTGGGCAGCCTGTGCCAGGGCCCCGCCACCCTCCCAGGGAAGAATTTCTCCCCAATGTCCCATCTATCCCTGCCCTCTGGCAGCTTAAAGCTTGTCCTGTCCCTCCATCCCTTGTCCCAAGTACCTCTCCAGCTCTCCTGGAGCCCCTTTAGGCACTGGAAGGGGCTCTAAGTTCTCCCTGGATCTTTCTCTTCTCCAGGTGAACACCCCCAGCTCTCCTGGCTTCTCTATTTAAAGACCAAAAAATACGCTTCTTTCCAGGATTTTGGGAACGTTTTCTGAATTCCGTCTTCTTCTGTTCCCTTTCCCTGCCAAACAGTTCTGTCTTTTTTCTTCCTTGGCTCTTATTTAATATAGTTAGCCCCTGGCACGTGAGCTACTTTTTATAGCATTGGATTAAACAACATAACATTTGTCAAAACTGATCTTAATTTAGCTGCCTCCCCTGACCTCTTATTAAATTGCTTTTCCAAAATGGGACTTTCAGTGCACTCCTAAATCCATAATTCTCCCTTACCATGGCTTGTGTCTGTGACACAGCCGTGTCCTACAGGAAAAAAGCTCTTCCCTTTGCAGGGAAGGATTTGCTGCAGTGAATTGGAGCATGGTCTTCAAGGAGTGATGGCATTCATAGGATGACTGTAGAGAATTTCCCAGCATTAAAAAGGACCTGTATGTAAAAAGTGTACAGTAGGTTTTGCTGATAGCTGGGCTTAGGCAGCAAAAGTTTGCAAGGAAAAAAACCTGTAACATCCCCTCTCCTCACAGCAGCTCACTTGCAGTGCTGTTATCACACAGCTTCATTTTCACACCCTGGCCTGTGACTGCTGTGTGTGTAGCTGGGGCATGTAATAAGTTGGGAATTTGATCTGGCTGGAAGAAAAAAACTGCAAAAATTCTCTTTTAACCTGATTTTTTCCTTGATGTCAGTCATTCTGTGGCCACACACACACTGCTGTTCTGGCACAAGCAGGAGCAGGGCAGGGCCATAAAAGCTTGATGGGTATGAGAACCATTAAACTGACTTAAGTATCTCTTTGCTGAAGGCAATAAAGCCTGAGGCTCATGGAAGATAGACAAGGAATAAAGGCTTTGTCTGTGGAGTTAAACTATCCCTTCCCAAAAGTACAAGCTGCCCCACAACTGTCTTGTTTTACCCAGAGGTGCACTCTGAAAGTGATGAAATGAAGTCCAGTAGTGCCCCAAACGTCAGGAAACAATGAGGGGGGAGGAGGTGGAGTATCCCAGATCTTTGGAGAACGTGAACTGAGGTTCTTTTAGTAGGTACCATGACAAAGAAAAACCTTGAGAGATAAAACACCTCTTTTTTCTCACTAGGATCAGAGCTTGAGAAACTGAAGACACTGTTCTGACATTAGGATAGTTGTTATGGCTTTAAACCTGGAATTTCAAGAGAATCCTAGAATCCCAGAATAGTTTGGATTGGAAGGGACCTTAAAGCACATCCACTCCCACTCCTGCCATGGGAAGGGACATCTTCCATGGACCAGGTTGCCTCAAGCCTTGTCCAGCTTGGCCTGGGATACTTCCAGGGCTGAGGCAGCCATAGCTTCTCTGGGCAACCTGTGCCAGTGTCTGACCTCACAAGGAAGAATAAATAAATAAATTTAAAAAAATTGTCTTCCTTATGTCCAATGTACCCTTTTCCCATTTAAAACTGTTGCCCCTTGTCCTGTCCCTGCGAGCCATGATCAAAAGTCTGTCTCAGTCTTTCTTATAATCCACGAGCCACAAAGGTGTCCTTGGAAAATTTTCTTCTCCAGGCTGAACCCCCGCAGCCCACCAAGTATTACAGATGAGCCATGACCTTGGTTTTGTTGGCTGTTAGGAGAAGAGCTCTGTGCCACTTGGGCAGGTGTCAGGGTTGTGCTGTTCAAGGAGTGGTTTCTGAATGAAAATCCATGAAGAAATTCATGTCCTATGTGCCTGTCACAATGGATCTCTTTTCATGTGTTCCTCCTTCAGCTGTCAGTGTATTACAGCATCCATACCCTTCCAAGAGAGGTTGTTTTCAATAATGTGGACAGAGGGAATGTGCTGTCAGTTTTCCCGTTTCCTGTGCTGGGGAAGGTGAATGTTGTGGCTGTTGTGCTCATCAGGCAATAGTTACATCTGTGGGTATTTCCTGCTCTGGAGGGAGAGTGGTTGCAGCCTTGTCAGTTTGTCTCTTCCCCCCATTCTTTCCCCATGGTTGATTGTTGCCCTCAAAGGATCAAAAGCACAGGTAGTTGACTACAATATCTGCAGCAGCCCTTCCCACTTTCCTTCCTCGATGTTTTCCAGAGCTCCAGTGAGATGCAGAGCATTGCTATAAACCAGGAGAGTGCTCAGTGAGAACAGGATCCCTGGATTTCTCTGAACTTTGTGCTTGTTCCCCTTCTGAAGTGATCTGCTGTTAAAGGAGTCAGTAATACATGAAAACCAAGAGAGCCTGGACCTGCCTGAGAGGTGGAAGAGCCCATCCAGAGAGTTTCCTGGAATATTCTGTATTCCCTGTTGTCTCAAGCTGGGGTAGAACTATTAGGTCAGACTCTCAAACAGCAAGTTTGAGCCTGATTAAGCAATGTCAGTGCAGGGGTTGAATAGGTTGGAGTGTGCTTGTTCAGCATGATCTGACTGGTTTCTCATCCACCACAGAATTTGGGGTCTTTCATTTGAACACTTGATGAAGTTATTGAAGTACTTTTGAAGTGATTCAGTGATTACTTGTTCTGTAGCTCTTAAATTGATGGGGTGTAAAAGTTGGAGACACTTCTCTTGAAGGCTCAACACCTCATCTCTTATAAAGGAGGATTCATCCCTGGGTTTCACTCCAGATTCTTAAGTTTTTTCTTTCATGGAACTTTAGTTCACTCCAGGGAGAAGGTTGTAACATGCCCGTGGCAGTGACAAAGTTTCTACGTGCAGGTTCATGAAAGAGATGAGTTTATAAGGTTTTTTTAATGTTTTATCATCTGTGTCTGGGCGCCTGAGCCTTCTGATGCGTGCAGTGCCTTGTGCCAAGGAGAGCTTAAAAGGAAAATGGATCTCTGGAAGCTCTAATAACTTTGGACTACAAAGATCCCTAAGCTCTGGGGAAAAGGTGTGACTTGTTCAGGCTCTCCTACATCCTTCATGTTGGCCATACAGTTGCTGTGTTGTCTTTGCAGTTTACACTTCCACTGTGTTCATTTGCTAGGCAAGGTGCTCAAAGTCATAGTTAACTTTCACACTTAGACATTTCAGTGGAAAATTCGCCTTCGTTCTGTTTTCAGACAGCCACTGGTGAAGATTGAGGATGTGTGTTATTGCCAGCTAGAACAAGGATATGCTATCTAGAATATTTGGGATTTTGGAATCTTTGGATCAACACAGCCTGAATAAGTTCTTTGCTAGAAAGATGAGAGACTTAGCTGGCGTTTGCTTTCTTTGTTGTGTTTTTTGTTCTACAGAAAAATTGTGTTATGTGGGTGGAATGCTTCCCTTTCCAATCAGAGGTTTCCAATCCCTCTCAGTTTTGGAATTGTCTGTGATGACGTTTCTCCAAGTTGGTGTTGCATCTCTTGCCAGGTTTTAACAGATCCCTTCAGCCTTTCTGGAGAATCTTTTAAATCATCTGATGTCAGAGGACGAAGAAAACACACAGGTTTCACCTTTGATTTAAAGAACACATTGTTTAATGGTGCTTTTCCTGTGAAGGAGAAAATTCTTAGGAAAACAAATGGAATTGTGTTATTCCAGGAACATATGAAGTGAGGGTGAGCTGTGCAGAGCCCTGACTCATTTAGGATGTTCTGGCCAAGTTACACTTTTGGTAAAAACAACCCAGTGTGCAGTTCAAGATAACCCGGCTGCTCCCATTTCATGTTCTAACCACTTAACATTTTTCTGATGTACAAGGAAGGAGCATTTGGAAACAAACCCATGGAAAGCACTGGAAACAAAGTCAGTGTTGACAAAGGTCAGCTCTTTAAACTTCATTGTTCTACCAACTTTTAACAAAGCTTTCAGTTCTGTCATCTTAGGTCACTGGAAGACTTTCAGCATTCTTGGCTATCTCTGACATTGTACTATTTAGATCTTTTAAATTTATTGCTAATCTAGTTAAGAGCAGATGCCCCATCCCTGGAAGTGTTCAGGCCAGGTTGGATGAGGCTTGGAGCATCGTGGTCTGGTGGAAGGTGTCCCTGGCCGTGGCAGGGGCTGGAGTGAGATGAGCTTTAAGGTCCCTTCCAACCCAAACCATTCCATGATTGCAAGATTGGTGACCCTTCAGGACTTGATGCAGTTGAGAAGTGTAGGAATAGAAATCCTGAGAATTCAGGCCGTGCCAAGCAGATGACAGCAATGGGCACATTTAGGGACTTTAAATGTGGACAAGGAGCTCTATCTTAACCAAGGTGAAGGTTTCTTGTTCACACTAAACGGATACCAGAACTTGGAGCATCCACAGTTGTTTTCAAGGGGTCCTGTTCAAATTGATGATATTTGCTGTTCTGGGCACTTCATTCTTTTTTCTTGTGAAAATAGTTCTAAGTTTAAGTTCATACCTTAAACATACAGTATTTGAATTCATTATTCAAAGTATTTAACCTCCCAAAATCGGAGTGCAGGATCCTGTTTCTGAAGAATATAGCTTTATGCAAAAAAAAAATAAAAAAAATCAAGACCTACTGCTCACCTGAGCTAAATTCTTGAATGTCTTTATAAAGGAAGATACTTGAATTTGAAGAATTGGGGATAAGCAGCAAATTTCTGAATATCAGCCTAAAAATGCACTTGATTTGTCATTTAATCCTAGTTCTTTAAGAAAATACCCTGAGACACATAAAGCAGTACAATATGCTTCAGAAAATACGGAGGGGATAATTTCCAAAGTGTTGTACTACATCATTTAAAGATTTATTATTCCATGTGCTAGAAAATATTCACCTGCAGGACACCTTAATTCACATACAGTTAAAATATCTACTTGTACATCAGTTTTATTATGTGCTGCCCCTTGACCTTTGGAGCATGACATCAGTCATGTCTCTCTTTCCCAGTTTCACTTTGCAATTACTTAACACTTTTAGGTTCGTTTTGAGTTAAATGGATTATTGAGCAAAATGCCTTTTACTTCCTCCTCTTTGCTGCTGCTTCTTGGATTCTGGTGTTACTGCTGTACAGGGAACTAAGACTATCCCCAAATCCTGCTTTCCTCTGCCCTTTTCTGTGGTTTAAAACTGCATATGCATTTGTAATGTAGGATAACCAGAATAGCATTCCCTATTTTAGCAGTGTCACGTTGACTCAATCCCAGGATTTATTAAAATTAGGCTTGGATTTGTCAGTGTGAGCTGCCTTGCTTTGCAAAATAAACTCATATGGTTGATACTTGATGCCTGGATACCAAGATTTGAAGAGAAATCCTGCTCACTGGAAATTTTGTCGACTAAGTGCGACGTCCCGTGCTGTAACCTCCTCCTGCTGTGGCTTGGTGTGCTTGTCTTACCTTTACAGGAGACTGGAATTCTGTGGGATGCAGGGCTGCCTTGGAAAGCAGGGGGTTGTTGATTTGTGGAAGTGATGACCTGAACACCTCCTGCAGCTCCAAGCTGCAAACAGGAGCACAATGTGCTGTGCTCAGTCCGTGGCAGGAGGAAGCAGCGGATGCTCCGCTTGGCCCTGGCTGACTCCTGGGGCCTTGACATTTTAAAGCTGAAATATTTTTTATATGTACTTTCCTTTCTGCCTGTGAAAAAGCAGGTTGGATCATGACTCCTTGCATTCCTTTAGCATCCTTCTGGTGAAGGAAAGTTGTGAAAGTTACCTGCTAGGAGCATTAAAAATGTCCTGTGCAACAGATGTGAGCACAGGCATTGAATTTCTTCCAAAGACTTGTGTAGAAGGGTTAAAGCAATACTCATTCTCTTTGAACTGGGGTGGAATTCTGCCTTGGGAGCAGTTTTACCTAATTAATTGCCATGCAAAAGCAGCAGTAATTAACAAGGATGTGTTGATACTGGGAGCATTTATCACCTGGAGCTGCTCTAGTCCTGCACTCTCAATTCCTGTGGCCACACTCTCTGGCTGTTGTGCCCTCCCTGTGTGCCTGTCACCCTCCAATAACTGGAGCTTGTGCACTTTGTCATGGGATGTTTGGCAAAGCCCACAAAGCTGAAAAATAAGAAGGGTAATAGAAGCTTGTGCAAACAGGCAGGTGTGTAGAAAGTGTGCTGTGTAAATGTTGTGATGTGGGGGAGTATTACCTTGCAATATGAAGCAGGAGGAAGTTCACAGGGGAGCAAGCCATTACAAATGGTCCAGAGATAAGAAAAGCTGCAGGTAAAACATCTTAAATATTGCTGTTGGAAACATTTATCAGAAAGAAGCCTTGGTGCTCCTGGCTGTAGCATTTGCAGAGCTGCTTCTGACAGGAGTGCTGAGTGAATCTGCTGTTACTGCCTGTACCAGGCTGTGAGGTGGTTCAAATGTGACTCAGTTCCATTCTGAAACCTGTGGTTACATGGATTTTCAGGTTCTCCTTTGTCTTCTGAAGAAACAGATTTCAGAGACCATTCTACAATCAGAAGTCTTTTAAATTGTGATGCTGCCTGAGAGGGGGTTGTGGTGACATGAGTGTCAGTCTGTTCTCCCAGGGAACAAGGGACAGGACAAGAAGAAATTGCTTCCAGTTGCCCCAGGGGAAGTTTAGGTTGGATATCAGGGAAAATTTCTTCCCAGAAAGGGCTGCCAACACTGATACGTCTGCCCAGGACAGTGGTGGAGTCCCCATCCCTGCAGGGATTTCACAGACATGTGGATTTGGCACTTCAGGACATGGCTTAGGAGTGGCTTTGGCAGCACTGGAGGAATGACTGGACTTGATGATCTTGGAGGGCTTTTCTAACCTAAAGGATTCAGTGATCCTACTTAAGCTGTGCTTTGCTATTTTGAGGTTCTGGGAGGTCTAACTTATAAAGTGACTCATGAAAACATCCAGTTAATCAGCTCCCCACTGCAATATCCAAGTAATTGCTGCTTTTCATCTCTGCTACGTCCTTTGGGGTGTGGAGTGACTTTTCCTGGTGAAGCAGAGCCTGGTGCCCTGCAGCTGATGAGTGCCTGGTCTCAGAGCAGGCAATTCCCTTCAATTTGGTGGCATCACAGAACTTCCCCAAGATCTTTTCACCTGATGACTCATGATCGATGAACGATAATGAACAAAGATTTCTAAATACATTTTTGCAGCTGGATTTTAAGAAGTTGGTAAAAATGGAATAGGTGTTTTTTCTCCCCATGAACCAGGCAGGGCCCCAGCACATCCCAGCACAGAGGGATCAGCCTCTTCTGTCAAATCAACAGTGCCAAGAGCCCCATCGTGCTTGGCTTCATGCCTGGCTTCATACAAATCCTGTGATATCAAGAGATAAACCTGCAGCTCCATCAGAGCTTGGAATCCTGCCTTGTTCTTGCCTGGGCCTCAGGGCAGACTTTCACAGCCAGGCTTTTGGGTAAAATCAGGGCTTGGAGAGCATCTTCCTCTCTGGAATGCATTTACACCTATCTCAGTCTTGGTTTTAAGCACCTTCTGAAAGTTGGACCTTTTGGTTCTAACTGAGCATCTGGAATATTTCTGGGTGTTAAATCTTCCTCTGAACTCACCTGAAGTTGCTGCTCTTTGGTTTCTCGGCTGTTGGTGCATGATCACCTCAGAGAAACCTGGCTGCTCCCCATGACTATCCAACTGCAGCTCCATTCATGGCTGAGCACTGACATGTTCTTAATCACAAATCATGGTAATACCTCAGTTTAGCTTTTTTCAGGGCTTTGAGGAAGTTTTGCAAGGAGCCCTTGTTGCCTTGCCCTGGAGTGCTCAACTTAAATTCAGGGCTGTTCCTGGTGCCCAAATTTAACAAATGGGAGACTGTGACCTCCTCAGTTATATCTCCAAGTAGCTGTTGTAATTTCAGAGGTTTCTGGCTCTGTGGGAGGCTTCCCCCCTCTCCCCTCTGCAGCTGTGTGTGTGGCTGTGCTCATATCCAACATCTTCACGGATCCAGGGCAGACAAAAGGAGCTGCAAAAGCCTGTAGGCATCCCGTGGGTTTGAGGATCCTTCCCCTGTTTTGTTTGAGTAGCTGCACAAACAGCTCTGAGAAGAAAACAAAGTGTATGTGCTTACATGTAGCACTCAGGGGTTGACACACTTTGGGGAATTTGGGGTTATACATTGGCCCAGGCAGGAAGGTGAAATCTGTAGGATTCATCTCAGTATGTCTTTGGAAAAACATCTCAGCAAGCTGGAATTGCTGTCACTGGCTTANAGGAAGGTGAAATCTGTAGGATTCGTCTCAGCAAACTGGGATTGCTGTCACTGGCTTGGCTCTGGGACTTTTATCAAAACTAGAAATGGTGGGTTTGCTGGATTGGTTTTAAGTGTTTTCAGTACAGGATGGTCAGATTTACCAGGCCCTCACAACAAAAAAGGTAATATTGCCAAAATCACCTTTGTCCTGATCTGTGAAGATTTGCGTATTGGTTGCTCAAAAGTGGTTATAGTCTACTAAATGTGACAGGGTTTGTTTAACTGAACTTTTCCCTTTGTAACTGATGAAAATGGCCTTAAAAGGAAGCCTGATTGCAGTGGGGACTGTTGCAGTAGCAGTATTTTGGTGTTCTTTTCCCCCTTTTGACAAGAATCACTCCAAGAAGTGGCAATTAATATTGTGTTTTGAATTATATCTAGTACAAACCCACAATAATCAAATTGTGTGGTGGTTCTAAATTGGCACTGGTCTCAGCTAGGGGAGGATTAACCTTGAACACTATTGTTTGTTCTGAGTCTGTTGAATTTGTTGGTGTTCAGTAAGTTTTTTTTTCTGTGCAGAAAACAAGGAAATACTATTGATAAGCAAACACAATATGGATGGTGGGACTGTTTCACAAGATAAGATTTCAGTTTCCGTATATACTTGCCTGGGAGTCAATCATTCTTTTGGGTGCTCAACCACTATAATATGGAGAGAAAACAACAGAACGTCACAGTGACCTGCTGGAAAGGGAAAGGCAGCAGCAGAAGAGTCACCATGAGGAGATGAATGGGTGCATTGTCCAAACCAGCCCAACTCGTTCTGTAGATTTTCAATCCACTCTTAAACAGTCTCTGATTTAAAGCTTCAAATTATTGCTCGGTGGCTCTTACAATTAAAAGCAAACCAGTTCAGCAAGCACATGGCCAGAGAGTGTGTGAGGAGTTAATCAACTTAAATTCACACCTAGGAGTCTCTTTCCTCCCTTTATTGTGTGCTGGGTGAAGAAATTGAGGTCTCTGGGCTCTGTAATTGACTATTGCTTTTACACCTGAAGGTCTATACAGGTAACCTGCTCCTCTGACTTCTCAGAATCTGCTTTTCCACCTCCATTTTTGATGCTGGCTTTTAGAACTGCCTGATTAAGTCCTTCAGGGCTATGTAACTTCATTTTAATGTAGGATCTTAGTTTTTCTTTCCAAGCCTTTTGCATCTGTCTCATACATCAAATTCATCAAATGTCCAGCCCACAGGAGTAAGACTGTCGCTTTCTCATGCTTCTGTTGGAGGGCAGACCAGAGACGTCAGCTGGCTGTGGCTTCAGTGTCTCCTGCACTGCAAGAACCTGTTGGTACCATCCCCACATACAGACTTGTTATCAAATAGAAAGGAATTACAGATTTGTTTGTGTTGGAAAAACCCTCCAAGACCATCGAGTCCAACCACGCCCCCAACACTGCCAAGGCCACCACTGACCCATGTCCTCAAGTGCCACATCCACACAGATTTAAATCCCTCCAGATTTAAATCCTCAGCCACTGCCCCAGGCAGCCTGTTCCAATGTCTGACCGTCCCTTCTGTCAATAAATATTCCCCAATATCCAGCTTAAACCTCCCCTGGTGCAACTCAGGGCTGTTTCCTCTCATCCTGTTCCTGTTCCCTGGGAGCAGAGCCCAACCCCCATCTGGCTGCACCCTCCTGTCAGGGAGTTGTGCAGAGCCAGAAGGTTCCCCCTGAGCCTCCTTTTCTCCAGGCTGAGCCTCTTTTCCAGCGCCCTCAGCCACTCCTGGTGCTCCGGCCCCTTCCCCAGCTCTGTTCCCTTCCCTGGACATTCTCCAGCTCCTCAATGTCCTTGTAGTGATGGGCCCAAAAGCACTGGCTGATGCATCCCATAGTATACCACAGCCATAATTGTCACTAATTTAGTAGCACCTCTGAGCTTCTCCTGAGTGCTCCCATCACTCTTCACTCAGCCAGAGTCATGTTTTCTTTCACAGGGCTCAGGCTCAGTAAGGAGAGGGTGTCAGGGCTGCACAGGGAGCAGGATCAGACCTTGGAGGAGGGGAAAGAGCAGAGGATTTCTTGCCTATTTTTCTTCCCAGGGCAGTAAAAACCTTGGCTTGACTCATCCACAAGTTGCAAATTCCCCCTAGTGCAGCAAGGAGAGCTCCTTGGGCTGTGCTAGGCTCTCCTGTGCCAGCTCCCTGCCAGAACTAGTCCCAGCACGAGGGAGACACGGAAAATGCTCCCAGGTGTGAGGAGGCTGGGATTGGGAGAGCTCTCATTGACATCTCCTTAAGCTTCCCTGGAGGTTCTTGCCACCAAAGGCTGAAAAAAGCCCCAAATACACAGAGTGGTGGGAAAGGGGTTCCAGGCATGACTTGTGCTTCTGCCCAGTGGATGCTCTGATTGCTATGGGTTACTGAAGTTATTTATCACAGGTGCCTGAATTTCAGCTGGCAGCAGTGGTTTTATTTATTAATTCATTTTTCAAGGTGGAGGAGAGAACAGCAAACAGTTCTAAGGTTACCAAGAGTCAAATGTGTCAAGCAGAGAGCAAGGAAATAAGTAAAACTAGTCATAAACAGCCTCCAGCCATGTGGCAGTAAACACAACTGTAGCTGGAGTGGTACCTCAGCAGCAAAGCAGTGTCCTTGGAGCACATGGGTGCTTGGCTAGCACTTGGCACATCCCACTGCTTCCATGGGCACCAGTCCTGTGCAGGATGGGACCACACTGCCCAGTGCAGCCGTGGTTCTGTGCCTTCTGTGCCTGCCCAGAAGCTGTCAGGAAGTGCAGAACCACAGTCTGTCAGCACCTGGCATGTACTTGATTTCCTTTCTGGGCTTCACCCCAGTCCTTTAAGCAGAAATGAGCCTCAGAGCTTGGCCTTGAACCCTTGGGGCTTTTTGTAAATGCCATTTTAAGAAAGGAGGCAAACAAGTTTTGTTCGTGCTCAAGTGACCTCAAGTGACTTGCAAATCTGGACTGAATTTTAATTAATATGTTGATTTGTTTCCAAAGTTTATCTGTGGTTCCTTTTTCCCTCAGATCAAGCCTCAGAGGTGCAGGTGACAATGATGCTGACGGAAAGCTGTAAACTCAGAGGGCTTCACCACAGGTAGGGCAGGCAGGGCTGGTGACAAATCTGTGTCCCTGTGAGGTGGAAGTACCTGGGCTGAAGCTCCCCGGGGAGAGGGAGCTCTTTCTTGGGATTTCAGCAACACTTCTGTAGAACCATGGAATGCCAGGGTGGTTTGGGTGGGAAGGGGCCTTAAAGCTTATCTCTGCCATGGGCAGGGACACCTTCCTCTAGCCCAGGTTGCTCCAAGCCCCATCCAGCCTGGATTGGGACACTTCCAGGGATGGGGCAGCCACAGCTTCTCTGGGCAGCCTGTGCCAGGGCCTCACCACCCTCTCAGGAAAGAATTTCTTCCCAAGATCCCATCTATCCCTATCTGGCAGTGGGAAGCCATTCCCCCTTGTGCTGTCCCTCCATCTCTTGTCCCACGTCCCTCTCCAGCTCTCCTGGAGCCCCTTTAGGCACTGGAAAGGGCTCTGAGGTCTCCCTGGATCCTTTCCAGGCTGGACATTCCCAGCTCTCCCAGCCTTGCCTAAAATACAGGAGTGGCAGGTTCTTGGTGAAACATACCTAAAATAGAAACAAAACGAACCTGCCCCACTCTCGTCATTCCAAATGAGCTGTTGTGCTCCCTTTTATAAGTGAAACTTCTAAAAAAGTCCAAAAAACTTTTCTTCCCTACACTGCCTATAAAGCTGGGACCTTCATGGATCTTTGGAGCTTATGTGTGTGACACCTGGCTATGAGACATTTTCAGGAAAGAGTAGGAAAATTCAAAATTAAAAACAGTTGTAAGTCATCGGTGACTTTTGCTAATGATTTTCAGTGGAAAATACAGGTATTTTAAAAAGTGATTAATGGAAATTGAAATTCTATCCACTTTGGTTTGAGTTTCTATGAATTTGCATATTGAAATATGTAGTAGTTTTTATTTCTTCTAAGGAAGGTGGGGAGAGACACTGCAGTGTGGGTGTTATCTGAGCCACAAAAGGCTTGGAAAGGCCCTTAAAGTGGCTGATGCAGAACTAAAATCTTCTGTCACTTTGCAGGGGCTCAAACATAATGTTTGACTATTTTTTGTTAAACTGCTGTAATGGAAGTATATATTTTATATCTATAGTTGATTTAGAATGCTACACCTCCCAGTATAGGATATAGCACTTCTGTGTACAAATGGTAACCTGTATTCACAACAATTTATGTCAGCCCTCTTGGACCAAGTGAAAACATTTGGAGGGGTCTTCATAAAGGGAAAGTAGTCAAATATTTCATTTATTAAAAGAAGTACTGTCTATGACTGCAGTTATTTGGAGATGTTGTGCTCTGCAATTCCTAATACAAGATTAAATGCTTTTCTTCCATTTTGAATTAATTTTATTACTGTGTTTAGGAATCGAAAGTATTTTTATCAAATGTCAGTTCCATCACATTAGGAATTTCTCTGTCTTCCAGGAATCTGCTGCCTATCACTCATGTCTGTATAGAGGAGGGAGAGAAACCAATGGTGCTGCTGCCCTACATGAACTGGGGGAACCTTAAACTCTTCCTGCGACAGTGCAAATTGGTGGAGGCCAACAATCCTCAGGTACCCTCAGGCATGTGGGACTTTGTGCCCATTAAACCTCCATTTGCTCTGGCACCTGAGTTTGTGCCACCAGAGGAGTGGTCGTGGCACTCTCCTGTTCAGTGTGATGGCAGGAGAACTGCAGAGGTGGCTCCCCAGCAGGTGTTTGCCTTGATTCCCACCAGGAAAGCACTCCTGGCAGTTTATCTGAGGTGTTCCCAGGGCAGGAAGCTGAGTCACCTCTCATTAGGGTAGGAGCTCAGTCAATGCATCCTAAAATTATATCAACAAATAGAGAAAATTGTGGTTTAAGTTAAGGGAAATGGTGTATGGAGAAATTCCAGATTTACTGATACTACTTTTGTTATCCCAAGCTGTAAATACATGCAAGATTTTAATTGTGATGGGACCATGAAGTTGCAAAAGGAGCTGAAGCAACAGCCTTTGATACTGGTTTTGGAGAGCAACAAGGATTTTGACTGTGCTGCTGCCTGGAAATGAGCTGGTTTCCAGGGAAACAAAGTGAAAAAGGTGTAGGAAGAGGGGTAAAATGGACCATTTTTGCCTATGTCCACTTCCAATCAAAGAAAAAGTAGATACAAAGAGCACTTGCAAGATGGAAGTACTTTCCCTTGGCATGTCAAAAAAAGAAAATTTAGAGTAAGGCACCGTCATGAGTGTCCATAGGTGATTGTGTCTGTGGGGACGGGGAGGGGAGGGGGCACTGGGTCACAGCAAACCAGTAACTCTGCAGGTTCTGGGCTGGAGGGGCTGATGGCTGCTGCTCTGGGCTCTTGCAGGCCATTTCCCAGCAGGATCTGGTACATATGGCCATCCAGATCGCCTGTGGCATGAGCTACCTGGCCAGACGGGAGGTCATCCACAAAGACCTGGCTGCAAGGAACTGTGTGTAAGTACTGTCCCCTGTGTAAGTACTGTCCCCTCTGCAGCTGCAGCTCCCTGCACTCAGCCTGAGCTCTCCTTCAGAATGCAGGTTTGGGGTCACTGGTGTAGTCATTGAAGCTGTTTTCCTCCAAAGCAAGGAGAACCAGGAATCGTGGTTCTAAAGGACACAGAACATCCTCTCTGTAAATGCTTCAGCTGGGTTTGTCTGTCACTTTTTCAAAGGCTTGAAAAGAATTAAAGCTTCCCTTCAACTTTAATAAAAGCTTGGAATATCTTTGACAGTTTATCAATAGGTTTTCATTTGAAGTTAGTTTTCTTCATTTTTTCTCCTTAAAAACTGTGTTAAAGACTTTGTTCATTGGTAGATTCCTTAGCTGCCAAATGATGGATAGATACAGATGTGCTCTGGAATGGCAGGAATGCCAGAGAGGGGTTTGAGACCATTCAGGCTGGAATACACTCCAAAATGTACAGATGGAGGTGTTTGGTGGCCTTCTAGGAACCTGGTCGCTTAGTGACCCCCATCTCTGCTCTTGTGCCCTGTAAGGATGCTCAGTGTTATGGGGTTCCTGACAGATTCTGTTCCTAATTTCTATTGCTTTTCCTCACTGCTGAGCACGCTGAGGAGGAAGTGGGACCACAGGAGACAGAGATCAGGGACATCACCTGGAGATTCATGTTTGGAAAGAGAAAGAGATGCCAGTAGCCAAGGTCCCCTGGAGGACTTTATTCCACCTGCCCTTCCTTGTTGCCCAGGTTTACTCTGGGTGCTGAAAGGCTGGGAAGTGCATCAGACCTGTGTCCTAATTTTGGGAAAGGAGACAGGATTCCAGTGATCTTGGCAGGTTTAAGGGAGGAAATGCTTTTGGTCTCATGTGCCCTTGGCACAGCTGGGTCCAATTACGGTGGACATGAGGATTACACAAGTCAGGGCTCTCTAATCACTGTGGAATTGCCCTTTGGATTGAATTTGTTTTCAAACAGGTCTTCTAGGAATTTCTCTGAACTCTTAATAATGACTAGATAGGAAAATTCCTGGTGTGTAAATTTTGAGGACGAGGAACTGGCCTGAAAGTGCATAGAAATAAAATAAATAAGAAGATATCTGAGATAGTAAAGAGGGAAACATACAGATAGAGCATTTAAATTTCATTTTTCTCATCAAAATAAAGAAATAATCGGCAAGATGGGAAGACAACAAAAACCAATTTGTTACAATGCCCCCAACCCAATGTTCCTTCTGTATTTTTGTCATACAATGTTGAAGCCAACATCTTTGCCATATTCTGAAGTCAGTTGTTGATGAAAACACTGAACTTTATTACACACAGTTTTAAGTTCAGTCATATCCCAGAGGGGCCAAATTCTCTGTGCCATTTTGAGTCATCTTTTCTTGATTAAAGTACCCAATTTCTGACAAGCGTCAGTATCTCTTGTGGAGGGAATAAACAGTTTTTCAGCAGATGGCTTGATCAGAGACATGCTTTTGGTATCACAAGGAGCACTGATTGCTTAAAGATACTGGTTCTTGCTTTGCTTAGATCTTTGCCTCACTATGGCCACAGAGGTACTAGAGCTATGAGGTGTTTAATTGCTCTGATAAGGGATCTCTAAAAGAGCAGAAGTAACTTGAGGCAGTTACTTGTTTGCTTTAACGGTATTTTTTTGCACTTGTAAATGTTTGGTTTTATTTAATCAAGCCTGCTGATTTTTCTAGTGCTTATCAGTTGGCACAGAATAAATTGGTGCCGTGATAATATTTGCCAATCACAGAGTAAGCGTGTCTTTGATGCAGGAGAGTGCCAGTGCTTGAGGTGTGGGTTAGCAGTCCCCAGTTTTATCCTGAGTGTGGAGCTGAGGGCTGGGCAGAGCCGTTTGCTGTGGGGCTGTGCTGCCAGGGGTGCTGAATGCCGCTGTTCTCTGTGCCCCAGCATCGACGACGCGCTGCAGGTGAAGATCACGGACAACGCGCTGTCCCGGGACCTGTTCCCCATGGACTACCACTGCCTGGGGGACAACGAGAACAGACCAGTGCGCTGGATGGCTCTGGAAAGCCTGGTGAACAATGAATTCTCCAGTGCTAGCGATGTGGTGAGGTTTTTTAACATGTTTTGTTGACATTTTTTATCTTTTTTCAGGTGTTGGAGAATCACAGAATCCCAGAATGTTTTGGGTTGGGAGGGACTTAAAGACCATTTAATTCTACCCCCTGCCGTGGGTTGGGACTTCCACTGTCCCAGGTTGTTCCAAGCCCTGTCCTGCCTGGCCTGGAACACTTCCAGGGATGGGGCAGCCACAGCTGCTGCTGGACACCCTGTGCCAGGATCTCACCCTCCTCATAGGGAAGAATTTCTTCCCAATATCCCATCTAATTCTGCCCTCTGGCAGTGGGAAGCCGTTCTCCCTTGTCCTGTCCATCCATCCCTTGTCCAAAGTCCCTCTCCAGCTCTCCTGGAGCTCCTTTATGGAAGATGCTGTGATGTTTCCCTGGAGCCTTCTCTTCTCCAGGTGAACCCCCCCAGTTCTCCCAGCCTGGCTCTGGAGCAGAGGGGCTCCAGCCTTTGGAGCATTTCTGTGGCATCCTCTGGACTTGTTTCAGCAGCTCCAACATCCTTCTGATGTTGGGGACCCCAGAGCTGGAGGCAGGGGATCATGGCACTGGATAGGTAACAGTAGCTTGTTCAGAGCAGCGTCTCTGCTCCCACTCCTGCATCAGCTGCTCATGGCAGATGGTTCAGGGGTCAGTCAGGCCCTCCGTGCACAGCAAAAGTGCCCCTTGCTCCCTGTTCCGTTGGGAGTGCTGGCAGAGAACACAGTCAAATTCAGGGGGCTGCACTGGGGTTAGTCTGCTTTTCATCAAGTATCCCAAGTTGGAAGGGACCCACAAGGATCATCCAGTCCAGCTCCTGGCCCTGCACAGGACACCCTATATGCCTGGGAGCAATCCCACTCTATATGCCTGGGAACATTGTCCAAATGTTCCTGGAGCTCTGGCAGCCTTGGGGCCATGCCCATTCCCTGAGGATCCTGTTCAGTGCCCCACCACCCTCTGGAAATCAAGGTAGACATCCACTGCTCACCCTCTGCTCAGCAAAGATCTGGTCAGGCACAAATTCCCTTCCTAAATCCATACTGGCTGTTCCCAGATGTCCCTACATGGGACACACACGGGAGTGAGTTCCAGGATAACAAGCTCCCTGACAGTAGCAGCAGCTGGTGTTTGACTGTGTGGCCACAGTCCCCTGAATCCCAGCTCTTCCAGAGGATGCCTTCATTCCAGTGGTCAGGAACCTCCCACAGTTGAGGTGACCTTTCAGAGATAAAGAAACTTTAACTTTCAGAGCAGTGTTGCAGTGACCTCAGCCTGTTCCCACCCTGCCCTCAGATGCATTCCCTCCGGGATAGTGGTCTGGTGCCAGTTTGGGAAACTTCAGAGAAGTTCTGGTTGGTTTTTTTTCTTCCATGGTCTCTGTACTAGTGCTGCAGCCATATAAACAAAAAGAAAAAGAAGGAAGGAAGGGAAGGTGCCAGTCATGTTCCACATATATATTTGTTGGAAAACATGAGGGTTTGTGTTATACCAAACTTGAAGACAGAAGAGGAAATGGAAGCTGCCTGTAAAAGCATGTTTTTAGAGAGCTAAATGAATTCAATCAAGTGGTGTTTTTTTATTTTTACTTTTTTTAAAAAATCTGGAACATGAAAGCATTTGCTGTTTGTGAGGACTGAGACATCAAAGCTTATGTAACAGTGGCAGTGAGATGTGGAATTTTATTAGGATGAGTAAATCTCAGTATTGTAACCATTTTTGAAAACTCCAGTGTAATTCAGCATCTCTTCCAGCCCTTTTTAACCCTGAAGTCCTTTTTTCTTTTAGGGATAAATGCCACCCACCTTTTAACACACAGTTCTAACTGCAGACACGTGCCCGTCTGAGTTTTGTGGAGTTCAAATGTGAACAGTTTTTCTGGGTGTAGAAAACACCATGTGCCCTAAATATCAGCTTTGCATCTACCTGGACTTCTTTCACAAAAAGTTGATGTCAGATGTTTTTGTGGGTTTGACAGGAACAAACCCAGGGATCCATTGCGTGTAACAGGGAATGGGTGGTGAAGTGTGGTACAAACAGCATCTGTGTCTGCAGAGATGCCATGGGATGTGTTCCAGGCTTGCTTTTTGGATGACTTTCTTTCAAATGTGTTGGCTGGCTTGAAACTTTCCCAGTAATGTGTTGCTCCCCTGCCAACAGCTCTATCAGTCAGCCAGAGCGTAGGAAAACAAACCACGATTCCTGCTGAATCTTAATTCCGTGGTTTTCCTGCTGTTGGACATGAAGCTCTGCATCTCTTCATGTCATTTTTATGCAGCTACCTTTGGAATTAGAACAGCTGTATTCCCAAAGTGTGTGGAATCACTCTCTGTCTCATCTTCGTGACCACCCCTTGTCCCTCAGCACTCTTCTCCACTGCAGGTAAAAAGGGACTTTATTTCCTTCGGTGGCTGTTTGGAGCGGGGCCACATCTGTGCCCTTCTCTGCCCTTCCCACCTGAAAATATCCCTTCCCTAAGGCTTGGGTCAAGGCAGTGGTGGGATTTCTCTCGATTAAAACAAGAATCGTGTGAGTCTTGCAGGATTCTGCCCCTTTTTAATGAATTATGATGTGTAACTTGAGTAGTGAGTCACAAGCGTGCAGTATCAGTCCCATCTCTGTTTGGTCTCCTGGGTCTCTGGATACCAGATAATAAATCATTTTCCTTGTACTTGGCTTGTGTGTGGATTAATTGATGGCTTTTTCAGCACTTTAAGCTCTTTCTGGCAAGGGTTGCCGGCTGAACGTGTTGAATGCTGATCCAACTGTCAGGTTTACTGAGATGAAATCTCTTTTCTTTCCTGAGTCCTATTCCTGAGCATACTCTCCAAATATGCATATTCAGAATCAAAAAATTATAATTTCATTCAATTTGCCTTTCTGATCCTTTGAATTTTGCAAACTCTTTTTGAGGATTTTTGAGGCATTTTGAAGAAGTAAAATGTAAAAAAATAAACAGCAGTTTTATACTAGACAATCATTCAGTGTTCAGTCTTGTTTAGATTTAGGTGTTCTGTAATGTCATGTTAAAAAATTCATGATTTTTAGCACTGATATCTTACTACAGTAAGATTCTAAGTTTAGTTCAACTTTGTAGAATCACAGGTTAGTTTGGGTTGGGAAGTGAACCATCAGTGACCTTAAGACCATCTGGGTCCTACTCCCTGCCATGGACAGGGACACATTCCATTAGCCCAGGTTGCTCTAAGCGCTGTCCAGCCTGACCATGGACACTTCCAGGGATGGGGCAGCCACAGCTTCTCTGGGCAATTTAACACCAGTTCTGAGATTCTTAATTAGCCCCGTTGAAGACATGTTGAATTTGGTTATTTAGAGCATTTATGTAAAGCTTTCTTACTGTGTGTAATCTTCCTTACAGCTGATTTTGTGGCCTGGCTGGAGGAACTCTGGGGGTTCAGCATGTAATGTTAATGTCTGCACTGTTCCTTTGCAGTGGGCCTTTGGGGTGACGCTGTGGGAGCTGATGACCCTGGGACAGACCCCGTACGTGGACATCGACCCCTTCGAGATGGCAGCTTATTTAAAGGATGGCTATCGAATAGCTCAGCCCATCAACTGCCCCGATGAACTGTGAGTGCCTCTGCTGGGGAAGGAGAAAGGGGCTGGGTTGTGCTTGGTGTGTTAAGCCAGGCTGACCAACCAAAGAGAGAGCCAGGGTTGCCTTTCCCTGCCTGTTCGTTCTGCCTGTCGGACAAACCCTGGGGTGAACATTGCTCATGGAACAGTGCCTCCAGCTCTGGGCATCAGAAGTATGTGGAGCTGATGGAATGAGTCCAGAGGAGGCCATGGAGATACTCTGATGGCTGGAGCTGCCTCTGCTCTGGAGACAGTCTGAGAGTGTTCAGCCTGGACCAGAGGAGGCTCCAGGGAGACCTTAGAGCTCCTTCCAATGCCTAAAGAGGCTCTAAGAGAGCTGGAAAGGGACTTGGGACAAGGGGTAAAGTGATGGGACAAGGGGTAAAGTGACAGGACAAGGGGGAATGGCTTCCCGCTGCCAGAGGGCAGGGTTAGGTGGGATCTTGGGAAGGAATTCCTTCCTGTGAGGGCAGTGAGGCCCTGGCACAGGTTGCCCAGCAGCAGCTGTGGCTGCCCCATCCCTGGAAGTGTTCCAGGCTAGGCTGGACAGGGCTTGGAGCAGCCTGGGCTGGTGGAAGGTGTCCCTGCCCCTGGCAGGGGGTGGGACTGGGTAATCTTCAAGGTCCCTTACAACCCAAAGCATTCCATGCTTTTATAGCAGTTGAGCAATTTCCAGTGAACTATGTACTGCTCCTTCCTGGATTGCCATGGGTTATATCCTAAATCAAGCCAGGACCTCTGGTGACAGCCCCTTTGGCCATCATTCCAGGTGTCCATCCTTGGAAGGGACTCTTCAGCATTATGAACCATAGGACCCAGTGCTCCCTGTCTCTCTCTGGTTGCTCAACCAGTTTCCCAGTGGCAAATGCTGTTTTGCCTTTCAGGCTGGGGCTGTGGTTGCCTGGCTGACGTTGCCCTGTGCTCCATGTGCCTTTGTGTTGCAGGTTTGCTGTGATGGCCTGCTGTTGGGCCCTAGATCCTGAGGAGAGACCCAAGTTTCAGCAGCTGGTGCAATGTCTCACTGAATTCCACGCAGCGTTGGGAGCCTACGTCTGAAACAGCAGCAGAAGATGGAACTCCCTGCTTGGGAGAAGCCATGGCATCCATCTGCAGCTCCATACATCCCTCAGACTCGCACACGTGATGTGTATAAAGCAACACTACAGGGAGAAAGCACTTCTTCCAAAACACTGTGCCTTAGAATGCCTTAGTAGTCTCAAGTTTTTTTGTAAGACCTCTTGGTGTTGAATATTTTCTAGATATCACTTTTGCTAAGTTAAATTGAGACCTTTTGGTTTGCCATCAGGATTTGTAAAGTGTAGAGATAGCGAACTGAAACACGAGATTTGGATGGACTTTGCACTCTGACAACAGACACGTGATTTTTTCGGAAGGGTTTATGGAACTGGTAGAAAAGTGAGGAGAGGGGAAATGAAAATCCACACTGCAGAAAATTTCCCTGCTTTTAAAAAAACGTTGAAACTGAATCTTTCTGACCAGCTCTAGTGTTTGTACTTGTATGTATCTGGAATAGCTTTTTAGTATCAACTTCTGTTTTGAGACAACAGCACATTATGGTTGGATCCACACATCTTACCTTTTTAACCCATTCACAAATGTTCTTTGGAAAAGCTGGTCTTCAGGATACAACATCTCCTTTCTGAAGTGATGATGTAAAAGCGATCCCAGTTTACCTCATACAAAGAGTGGTGGAAGTGGGGTAAGAATGGTGCCCCTCCTTTCACATCAGAGGATTTTTGAGATGGTTTTATGTGCTAACTAAAGGCCTTCAGAGAAGCGCCAGAGCAGCCCCTGTGTGGGAGTCTGTCACCTCAGGCTTCTGCCCCGCAGTTTCTCTTGTTCAAAAAGGTACTGGTTGTTTTTTATGGGCTTTTATGGCCTGAAATAGGCTTAAATATATAAATATATATTTGTAAAGACACTTGCAGAGTAAAGAATGTTTTTCTATTACATCTAATGTGAAAGCTTGGTCCCTCACCTTGCCCTGTGTGGATTGTGCAGGTTGGTGGTGGTTAGGTTGGAGTTGGCAGGAAGGGAAGGTGGATTACCTGTCTCCCTGTGGAACTGGTCCCTGAGACTTCAGGTATTATCCTGCTGCCTTCCTTCACCCAGAGATCCATTCCACCCCAGGTTGTTTAGAGTTGAACATTGCTTAAGGGGACTGAACATGTTTTTTCAGCAAAATGTGTGATAGCTTCATTCTGTGTGTAACAAAGTTACTTGTGGGACAGCTCCCAGTTCTCGTGGTGATCTGTAGGCTGCATCCGCTGCCTGGTGGCACCACAGGGAGGATTGTGCTTCAGCACAGTGTGGGACATGAAAAGTTGCCTTTTATCTCTCACCTGCAGCTGAGCACCCGCTGCCTCAAGTGTTTGTGCAACTGCAGGGGTGGGACATTGCCCTGACAGGCTCTGGAGCCATCAGAGCATTTTAGGAGACTGCTGTGCAAGTACAAGCAGATGGATTTGGCTGGGTCATGCAGATGTGTTCTTCTGTTCTTTCCAGAGTGGTGAACCTTGCTGAAGAAAATTAATCCTCTCTAGTGTCACGTGAGGCAGAGCCTTGTGTGGTCTGTGTCCCTCAAAACGCCAGAGCTTTCCTGTCTGTGCTCCAGGGTTTGTTACCTGTGGCCAGTGACCCAAGCCTTGCTTTATCCTGGAAGGAGATTTTCCTGCTGGCTCAAGTTTGGGCATGTTGTGGTGGGCTGTGCTCGCCCGACGGAATTGAAGCTGGTTTTGTTTGGTTGAGTGGCTGAGTCTGGGGACAGCAGCAGGGCTTTGGGTGTGTGGTCTCTCCATTCTGACGTGGGGAACTGGTATCAGTGGCAGGACTTGACGGTGATATGGGTGTTGAAGTAGCAGTGGAAGTTCCTGACATCTAGGTCAGTGTTCCAATGGGATCTGCGGAGATAACAGCTCTAAAAGTGAGGTTGGAGAACAACCTCCAGGGTGAAAATGATCCAGCTGTTGTATGTGCCCGAGGCAGAGTCACATGCACACAGGATGTGCATTGTGCAAGTTCTGCTCACACCCCAGGGGTGTCACAGGTGACATCTGACCAGTGTGGGCTGGACATGGCTCAGGGATGTGCTGCACCTGAACCTGCTCCAGTCAGAGCTGTGAGAGCAGGAAATGCGTCAGCTTTCCCTTCCCTAGGCTGCGTCTCCCCTGCTTCCATCCACAGAGACTGGGCAGTGGTTCAGCGTAGGTTAGGGTACAGATACAACTCTTAATTTTGGAAATTTGCTTTCAGTTAATCAGGGTTCATCTAGAGGGATGAGGCTGCCACCTGATCCACCCAGGGCACTGATGGAGTCCCCATCCCTGGAAGTGTTCAGAGAACAGGTGGATGTGGCACTTCTTGACAGAGTTTGTTGGGCATGGTGGGCTGTGGTCAAAGGTTGGACTCAATGATTTTGGGAATCTTGTCCAACCCTAATGATTCAATGCTTCTACAAAAGGCATTTTGCTGATAGCAGAGCTACCTGGAGTAGATTCCTTGCAGGAATTTGTTGTACCTGTGACTGCAAATAGCTTTGCTGCAGGGATTTTGCTGCATGTGCTGTATCTTAGCTCCATGGGCTTTCGGAGAAGCTCTTGAGCAGGTCAGTTGGGTAGAAGATTGGGAAGACAGACTTCTTGGAAGGAGAACATCGTTGGTGACTTCTAGTCTTAAAGTATATGGAAAAGTCTCAGTGTGAGAGCTGGATGGAGTGTGGCTGGGAGGTGAGGCAAAGAGATGAAGAATAGAAAGTTGTGGTTACGGGGAAGAAGAAAGGAGGAAGATTTTGGCTCCCAGGTTGTTTTTTTCTTGGGAGGGTAATGCCAGAAGTAAAAAAGAGGCACAAAGGAGTAGAAGGCATTGAGTTGAGCATTGTTAGTGGCTGAGATGGGAAGCTAGCTGAAGGACAGGGTAGGATGGGATTACCTTTGAGGACAGAAAGTAGAGTTCTTGGGTAGGCTCAGATGGAGGAGTGATCACTGGAGTGAAGAGAAGGATCAAGCCATGGGGAGAGGAGAAGGCTGAGAGCAGACAGGGCTTCATAAGTGATGGGTTGCGAGCTGTGGAGGTGTTCAGGGAGATGAAGGGCACCTGGAAAACAGCACTCAGAGCATGGCTGATCTGTGGTTTTTCCATGTAACTCAAGACACCTTGGAGGACCAGAACACTTTCCTTGTTCAGCCTCAAGTCCTTTGTTTCCCACTGTAGCTGTGTCCAGATTGGCAGCAAAGGGCAAGGCTGACATGGCAAAAGAAGGTGGGAATGAAGAGGTGACCTTGTTTCATTTAATTATTTTCTTCCCTGGAATTTAACACTTGGAATCAGCATCCTGGAGTGTTCAACAACCTTTGTGCTGGGATCTGAGAAAGCATCCAGCTCTTTTGTGTGGAAAGACTCACCTGTTGTGCGCTCTGAACTATAGCGTGGACAGGTCAGCTGGTGCTTGTCAGAGGCAAATGTTAATACTGCCAAAACAGTGGAATTCCTGTCAGGGCATTGAGTTTAAGCTTTTTTGTGGTAGCTGATGGATGGCAATCATTTTGAAGAAAAGATTAAAAACAGTAAGGAGAAAAAGTCACCAATCCAAGTGCCAGTGGTAAAACTCTCATTTGGCACATGAAGGGTGTCCATGGAATCCCACTGGGAAGCAGCATCCTTGGAGTGTTTTGTACCTCACATCAGGTATTTTTTCAGCACAACACATGTGCAAATGACCCATGGATTTTGAGTGCTCAAGGCTGTGGTAACCAAGCCTGAGAAATCCCTGTCTATCAGGTGAATTCCTGCTGGTGCCAGTGGATTATCACAGGAGGCCCTTTGATCTCAGCGCAGGAACTTCAGTGAGGAGCCACTGGAAGAAATTAAAGAAATGTGTTTAAAATACGCAAAAGGGCTCTGAGAACTGGTGTGAGGGATCCAAGTAGCTCCACTGGGGCCACAGAGTGCCTGATAAGGAGCCAGCCTGGCAGCTGGAATCTGTGGAGCTGCTGCTGGGGGAGGCACTTAACACCCTGGCACATCCAGATACTTCCAACCAGACAAGGACATTCCTGCAGCCATCCTGGGCTCCACACAGTGGTGCTCCTGGTGATTGCTGCTTCCTCATGGATGAGGATGTGGAGAGCCTACCTTTGCTCTGGGATTGCCTTGCAAATATCATGGAAGTGGCATTGCAGAGAGGCAGTGTTTTAGGGTGGGGGAATGTGCTTTATTCCTGATGGCTCACCCCATTCCTGCAGGGAATGTGCTGTGGCTGACCTCAGGCTGGGTCTTGCTTGGAGCAACATCTAAGTGCTCCTGAGAAGGGGCTTGTGTTGCTGTGCAGCAGCTCTGAGCAGGAGGCAAGGTTTGGCTGGAAGACTTAGGGGGTGTTTTGGGTGAGTTTTTGGCATGATTTGGCGCTGGGTGTTGGACTCAGCAGAGCTTGGCATGTTCTCATATGGCTGAGCTTGATGTCCTGGTGCCAGACATGGTGGCTTTCCAGAAGCTTCCAGTGAAAACATTCTTCCACTGAGAAATCCAAGAATTAGACAAAGTTAAACAAAATAACATCCACAAGTGTGTTTTTGATCCATATGCCAGCTTCTGTGCATTCCTAGAATGGGAAAGGCTTTATCATCAACCTGTCTCCTCCTCTCCCTCCTTTCTGCCCCCAGCCCCTTCTGCAGCTCCTTACTCTCAGCTTCCACCTGGGTTTCTTAAATAAGATGACTTAGTTTATTCCAACTCTTTCTTTGCTTGGCAAGTTTTATCTCAGGCTCTTCAATTGTGTCACAATCCCATAGCTTTGGACCTGGTGAGCTGGGTTATGTCTGGAAGAAACCCTCTGGAATCCAAGAACCCTTGTCTTGCCTTGCCTTGCATCCATGTGGAGCCAAAACACAGAGTAAGCAACCAGAAACCCTGGCACTGGCTGGGCTGCAAGGAGACCCCCAGCCCAAGGAATTTGGCTTGTGGGATCAGACTGGAACCATCTGGTAAGAGAAGGATCTGTGGTTCTGCTCCCGTCACCCTGGAGATGACAAGATGTCTGGGACCTGTCCTGATGTGGGAGAGACCCAGAGCAGAGGCTGGCACTTGAGGCTTGCTCTTGGAGCTGTCCAACAGCTTCAAACGAGGCATTTTCACTGTTGGAACGGGTTTGAATTCCCAGTTCTGTGCACGTCCCAGGCTTGCCTGCCCTGTAAAAGCCAGTTGCTGTAAGGGTGGAAGTTAGGGGAGGTGGCTCCAATATGTTTGTGATGCTTCAGCCTCTGGAATAGACTTGGAGAAGCCTGGAAGCTGAAGCTGTGAGTGCTGAGTGCATTTCTGCTGCAAAACTGGGATGAAAGCCAGTCGGAATCTCCTCTGGATGTGCCTGAGATGCAATAACCTGTGCAGGATGCAAATCAAATGCTACAGCCAACATATAAAAGCTGTTTGCAAGCTTGCCTGGTCCTGAGACTGCTCATCCCCAGCCCTCTGTGTCCCACCTCATTCCAGGCAGCCTTGGGTCAACACTGCTGTGAGCACATCTTGGTTCTTGAAGCCCCTTGCCCACAGAGAATCCACCTGTTATCAATCCTTCCTTTCCAAATGGAGCAGAGCTGGTGGGACTTGGAAATAGAGCTGCCCTCCAAGCCTTGTCTCTGAGCCAGGGGAAACCCAGGGGTGGATACACCTCTGTGTAAACCTCCCCTGTGGAGTCAGGCTGAGGAGGTTAGGGCTTCAGCCTGGAGAAAAGAAGGTTGTGTGGACATCTTAGAACAGCCTTCCAGGATCTGAGGGGACTACAGGGAAGATGGAGAGGGTTTCTTCATCAGGAACTCGAGTGACAGGACAAGAGGGAATTGATTCAAACAGAGTAGGTTTAGATGGAAAATTGGGAAGAAATTCCTGTGAGGGAGGTGAGGCCCTGGCACAAGTTGCCCAGAGCAGCTGTGGCTGCCCCATCCCTGGAAGTGTTCCAGGCCAGACTGGACAGAGCTTGGAGCAACCTGGGATAGTGGAAGGTGTCCCTGTCCATAGCAGGGGTAGAATAGGATGAACTTCAAGATCCCATCCAAACCCTGATATTATGGGATTCCATGTAGAGAAAGTGTCATGCTGGGGACTCATGCTCTACAAGGAAAAGTGCATTGTGTATCTGGGTGATGCAAATGGGACAGAGGTTGGGAACAGCTCTCTAGGAAATGCTGAAGGACAGTGAGTAATAGGGTTTGATGGAAAAGGCTTGAAGGAATAGAGAAGTGGAGCAACCAAACTTGTCTTTGCAGACATATCAACGTCTTAGGAGGTGGGGACAGGAAGCTGCTGTGGAAAGAGGATAACCATGGAATAAGTATCATACAAAAGGATGAGCCGAGCAGGGAGATGGTCACATACCAGAGAAGGACAGCTATGTTGGCCTGGCAGGAGCCTTCAGGCTCTGTGTTAAGTAAGTGTCATGTTTGGACATCTTTTTTTATATACAAACAGTGTTTCATGGAGCAGCTGGACAGGACACTCCTTGGAAAGAACCCTGGCTGATGCACAGGACCAGGCATGGAATTAGATGAGAGATGCTCTGTACCAGTGACCAAACTGGGGTTGGATCTGCAGTCCTGCTGGGC
>WAAE01004015.1:273248-284751 GCA_013400495.1 Nicator chloris | reverse complement strand
AAAAAAAACCCAAAAGAAAAAAAGGGGAAACTGTCAATTCAGACACAATACCAAGAGAAAGTTCTAACTAAAACCACTGTCTGCACTTAGTAATAACTAAGAGTCATACTTTCTATCCAAAGCAGCACAGAAGGAAAAAACCTATCAAAGGGAATAAACATCATTTTTTCTGTCATGTATGCAACCCCATTCCTTCAATAGATTAAGTGAGAAAAAAACATACACTGTAACAAAAATAAGAAGTTTTAAGCTTTCAAACTCACTCTGACATATATTATTCTGAACTGTAAGATACCTGCAAGTTTTGTGGTCAAAATTTCTTCATACTCTTCACGTATTTTCTCTTCACGTTCTTTCAGCAAACGTTCACAGATCATTCCAACTTGTCTGAGAGTAAACAGGGGCTGTTCTTTTTTCAATGGTGATGATGCTGCAGATGAAGTACCTAAGAGTAAATATTTGGGCATACCAATTTACAATTACAAGAAGATCAGAACCGGTTTTTTATAACCAGGTTTTTTCACACCTTTTACATTAAAGGAACTTTACAAAACATTTGAAGATTTTCTCTGCTATTTGATCCCCCTAATTACTATTGAAGCAGAACTGGATGCTCAAAAGGAAGACATCCGCAATGGACAACACACACAACTATCAAAACCCCAGGAGTGTTGCACAAACATTGTAAACACCATTTATGTGGCAGCTGACACATACAAACTGAAGCTTCTATTTTATATAAAAATTATACTACAGTACATTGGTGCCAAGACAGCTGCTTTGCAAAAGCCTTTTACATTATCAGTGACAAGAGTAGGCAGGATGGTCTCCTGAAAACAATGCCAGGTTTTTGTCTGACTAATTCTTAAAATGAAAAGCTCCCATCTTCCAGACCAATGCCATTGTTGCCAAAAAAAGCATCAGTAACTAGTGGGAATGTGTCATAACATAACAGGTAATGAGGAAAACTATTTACTCAAATGGAATCTGACAGAATAACAGAATATAGCAGAATTACACACAATTTATGGCCAAAAAAATAACAGTAACTGGTGAGAAGGTGCCATAAACCACCAAGTAACTAGAAATAATTGTTTACACAAGCAGAGTCTTAGAAAACACAGGAAAATTACACAGAATTATCTGGGTACCTGGCAAAGCTGGTCCAGTAAGGAGAAATGCATGTGGCTGTGCATCAGTAGAACAACAAGGATCTGTCTGCTGGAAGCTATTTTCTAAATGTCTTCTCTTCTGCATGCGTTTGTACTCCTGTTTTATGTTGTACAGAATTTGTTCTAAAAAGAAAAAAAAACACCTTTACATTTCACCATTTTGCTTGCACCATTTCCACTCAAACACCAAATGCTGTAGATAATTAAGAGATGATAAAAGATACACAGACTCTTAAAATGTGACCTGCAAAACCCACTATGTTTTACCTAAGACATAAAATCATTTAACTAATTAAAAGAAAGGTAACTTGGACTGTTTTCACCAGGAGAACACTAGCAAAAATGTTCTTAGTTAAGGTCAAGTATTGGCACCAGAGTACTACTAACAAAAAACCCAGCATCCTAAAATTTTGGAACAATACAATGTGCATGGATAAAAATTTAGCTATGAAACTTGTATTAGTAATATTTGCTTCATATATTTAACCTTTAAATTAATCTTTCCCCCCCACACACAGCATTTTTCATTCATAGAGTTAACAATAACAAGAGACTCTGGAATACAACATCCATGTGAATTGCCATTCCTATCTGTAGATTGAGTGGGCTACAGGCAGCACAGTGAAGAAGGAAACACAATATAGACCATGTACATTAAGCACCTACTGCTTAAAATATCAAAGAATTGGAAGCTGACAGGAAAAATACAAAAGCTTTCCATAACATTTTGACAGCCTCAAATTTATCCAAATAAAATACAGCAGATGGATCAACAGTCTCTTTTAAAGGAGTATGGCAATATGCAGTGCAGTTTTTGATTGTAATGAATAAAGTACAGCAAATTATTTTAATAATCTCATCTCCACTGTAGAATCATAAGGGAAAAACTAATCCTTGCAACAGGAATTATCAATCCTCTGTGCCTTCTCTCTGAAATTCCACATACCAAATGGCTCTCAGGTGCATCAGTGGCCTAACTGCATATCCTCTGGCAGTGTAAAATATTCAAGAAAAAAGGGAATTTTCTATTTTTGACATAAGACCTTTCCATAAAGAAATTTCCAAATATTCTCATCCTTTAAGAGAACTCTGCTAAATGCTTTAAGAAAAAGATTACCTGCACGATTGGCTTCCACTGACACTTCTAGACATTTCAGCAGAGACAACTTTCCAAAACTCAGGTACATATAAATACACCTGATCGTGTCAGAGTTACAGAGGACTACACTCAGAATCTTCCTATTTCTGTCACATTTTGCCAATACAATATCGTGAAAAATCAAATTTCATGCTTGTAATTTATATGCTACAGAGGTTCCATATCTGAACATTTCCAATAAGGAACCATGTGATGCAGTTAACTTCAGCTACCACCTTTTTCAGTCAGTGGCTGAAGCCTCTGCTAGACCATGTGGAAGCAAACACCAATTCTCAGTCCAGATGTTTAAATACTGTCATGGTTCAATTCCATTAGTTAGTCTAGAGATTTCCAACTTATAAAAAGCAAGACAACTGTTTTGAATCAACAGAGAGTGTCAGCAAAGGAGCTTGGATTTTACCCATTGATTAAGGACTTGATACCTTTTCAGTTCTGTGCCTGCATCTGTACAATTTTCAACTCTCTAATGGGAGGTCAGTAATATGGTTCAAAGAAGCAGCAAATGCAAAAGACAGTGATAATAAAAAGCACAGCAGGCAAATTAAGAGAAGGAGCCATAAGAAAGTGGCATGGAGGGATGAAGGACTCATCCTTGCTGTAGGACAAGATACACACACTCCTGTAAATCATGTTAAACCAAGATGCAGTCAAGCTTCCAAAATTAAACAGAATTCCATGCAGAGTTGGTCATGTACCTACACACATCAGTCAGAGAATGGCCTAACAATATCTATACTCAATGGCATTATGGTGGTAGAACAATACTTCTCAAAATCAAGTGCAGTTCTGGCTACAGTGACACTGCATAACTTTGAATGGGAAATTAGCTCATAGGATCATCTGTCCTAAAGCATGTTTACACTATGAGAAACATGACTGCACATATTCACACTGCATTTGTATTAACTGAGGAACATAATAGACCATGACCATCCTTCACTATGACTACTTTGTCCTGGTCATACTTTCCAAACTCCATGTGAACTGCAAAAAAGTTAGACACACTTCAGGTGTAACAACTTGGATAATCTTTTCTACAGTTCTCCTTTCTTTTATCTTTTTGCAGAAACATTCTCAAATCGCATTAACCACCAAAATCATTAAGGACAAAAAATGTAAACAGATTCTGGTCAACTGATAAAACTGCAAGAGTTAAACCAACAATCATATTCCATGTCTCCTTCAGTCCTAACAAACCCTGGAAATTAAACAAGGAATAATTTAGAGGAAATGTTAAAATACCAGCCAGAATACAAGAAGCAAAAGCAAGTGGGGGTATGTGGGGGAAACAGAGAGAGGAGGCAGAGAAATCAGGTGTGGACTTTGGGAATACAAGTAACAAGTGGGATAGAAAATTAGGATTTGTGCACTAAAGATACATGATTCTATTCCAAATTATACTGAATTGTGCACAAGAAGTCTCAATGATATTACAGCAATTTCATCTACTTCTAATTTGGCAACACTTTTTAAATTGCCAATTTCAAGTCTTGCTGTGAAAATCAAGAATCTCAAGAAACACTACTGACAGATACTGGGAGATCCCCATCCTGACAAAATCACTTTAACCATCAGCATTACTATGACTTCAGCTAAAGGTATAGAACTAAGGAAAGTTTAAGAGAAAGGACTATTTAAACATGACACTGCCTACACTGCAAACAGCAACCAGGAGAAAAAAAGCCTGAATGTTAAGCACTGACTGAACACTTGCTAAGCATGTCCATAACCTGGTCTGGTGAATGGTATTCCTCTATTCAGACTAACTCAGGAGATTTAAGGCACAACTGCTCAGCACAGAGAACTGGACTGTAAGGCATACTCAGTACCCTGCAGATAGCAGGCAAGACTGACTTATACTTCCTGATTTCCACCACTTATAAAATGGAGATTAACAGTCAAGAAATGTAAGTTTAACATAGCACCAAACTTTCAATGACTTCTCACATGAACGATGAGACCACGAATTCCTCAAATAAAGCAGGCACATTTTTTTTATCAGCAAAGACTCAGCAGACATTCTTATTAACTTACAGTAGCATAAAATCTTAGACTTAAGAAAAAACTACTTCACTGTGAAGTGAAATGTAAGCCTGCAAACATTTATGACTCATTTTAAACAAAAATCTGAATGCTAAATTAAAATAATCTAATACAGTAAGAAAAACTGCTTAAATGCACCACTTTACTTCTCCCATTTATGGTTCTGTTTCATAATTCCACACAAATATATTTAACAACATTTTTGTACCACCTCAGTACTTGCAGGAAGCCATGAAATATTAAGGTAGTGCAAACCAGGAAACTTCTGAACACCACCTATACAGCAGACATCTAACTATAAAGACTTTTAAAACTCTGACCCAGTTAAACAAAGCTTAGAATTAGTAGATCCAACCTACTTTTGCTTCAAGAAAACCTTCCTGCTTTTTCAAGTTCAGTTTTTTAACTTCTCTGGCTTCCAATTAGTTCTGACTATTCTCTCTGCAGTGCACAACTGAATTAAAATGTGCACTGAACTGGTGTCAAACACAGCACAGTTCTTTTATATGCTTCAGTGTGGAAGTCTGAATCGTCCTTTAAAACAATGACATGCATTTTAATTAACATATTATTTTATCTATAAAAACTCACAATCTGAAAGTACACTCATTAAAAAAATTTACTCTGTCACGTTCTCCAAGACTATAAAATTTAGGTGAGAACTTGCATCACATGTATTAAAACTTATTGGATATTTTAAATAAAAGTTTTCATCCACCTTGAACGTACACTGAAGTTCAAATCAGACAATGATTTGATCTGAGGTGACAAAAGGAGTATCTTTAATATGATGAAACACACATCACTGTGGCCTAGCCTCAGTTTCTTTGTAATTTTACTCTACCCCCTGTGCTCAGTTGTCTCAGACTGGTTAGAGATGCCTCTGAAGGCACAGAGCTATCTAACACGAAACACCAGGCAGAGGTGCTGAAAGTGAAAATCAGACTTGCCAAATCTGGTGTAGCAGCAAGAAAAAGCCACACTGCTAACACACCAAAATGAATTAGTACTTCATAAATAGCATCTCAAATTCAACATGACTATGAATCTCTACCAGTTACACAAGAATCTGTTTTATGTATCCTCCTTCAGGCTCAAGGATAAGATTAAGAATGACAAATGAAAACTGCTATCATCTCACCATACCCACTGAAGGCATCAGGGATTCAAATATACCTGAATATAATGAAGTGCATGGATAGTCTTTTTTTATTCAGAGCTGTGTACTGAGAGCACAAAGCTGAGTACATAGGTTCTTTAAATTTTGCATTAAGATCTTTCAGAACTTGAGATGCCATTTGGAGAACAAAGATTTCTGAATGAAGAGAGGATGAAATGTGAACAGGGTAAATTAGAGTTCAAGTTTGACATCTGAAATATGATTGTCACACTAATGGATTACAAAGCCAAATATTAATTTCCAAGGAGTGATGTAGACTTTAATTCAGGATAAAAAGTCAAGTTAATAATTTTCAAAATTCTGCCATCTAATTACTTCATCCTGACCTGTAATTACCTAGAAATTATGTACAAAGGAAACAGCAGTTCAACTTAAAAAGTTAACAAAACAAACAACTACTTTTTCCATTTTAATAACTGCTTATCAACTATGAAGGTGCTGATTGTTTCACCTGAAGGACTTTCTTCTTTGGGCTTGATTTTTAAACTATCAATCTCTCATCACAGTTCCTGGCTTCTGTCATTTAGCTAAAGGAAAATTCAGGGAAACACACAGGAAGGTGACTCAATGCACTGAAACCAGAGTAGCAGTCTTCCTGGCCTGAAATGGAACCTTTAGCTCAGGTTTCAGTTTGCAATGCCACCATTCAACATATGCATTCAAACTTGAAGCATGCCTGAGATTTCTTCTAAGTAATCAGTCAAATGCTATCCTTATGTCAATGGCATACATCTTTAAGGATTTCAGCTTCTGTTAAAGCAAAACTGCTCCACTGTCCTAGTTCAAATTAATATATGCCATTATTGGCATAATTCTATTAGGCCTTCAACCTTATTCAACACCTAGTTGATGTTACCACATTCCTACTTTTGGTCTCCCCACTAGACTATTGACATACAATGTTAATTTTAGATGCCAGTTTCCCCTAACGGCAGCACTGCAGCAGAGCAATGGATAAAGGTATTCCTCATGGGGTTTTTTTCTACTTAACCAGGGAACCCTGGCAGAGACAGAAATTAGAACAATACAAATACTCCTCTTATTCTCTTGCTTTGGTCTCGGGTATCAACCACTCCACTTAAGATTCTCAATTAGGCATGTTAAGAGGTTAGCAACAGAATGTATGCTTTTGGAAACCATGCTCCCCCTCAGAGGAGCATGCTGTAAGCTGGAGAGAAAACATGATAAGGGGCACATGCTGACACCTCACAGCCACTGCCTGTAGCTACAGAAGGGACAGAAGCAGTTTGCCACGGACTAGGGCACAGAGAAGGCAACCTCACGAGATCCAGTTACTCCAGGTTTCAGGCTGACAAAAGTTCTGGTTCTCCCACAAGCTGGATGTTCACATATGCATTAGCTCATTCTGCAAATGTATTACTTCAGGAAGTCCCAGTTCTCCTGATCAAGGCATCAAGGAATGAAAAATAAATCAAGCAATGCAAAATGTATTAGACACAGCAATTAGATCTTTCCCTTCACATAAAAAATTGTCACATTGCATTTATCAGACTTGCCATTGAAACAAAAAAAAAACCAGCTTCAACATTTTATGACATCTACAACCAAGGGTATTTAACATTTATAGTGACCACAGGCATCTATACAGAAATTTCTCATACAAATTAAATTATGAAGTCCAGATGCAGCCATTACGTGACTTTTTTAAGAAGTGGGAATGTTTTGTTTTTTAAAATCCTAATGATTTCTGCAATACTGGAGCACAATGAAAAACTTGGCATCTCACCAAGATAATTTAGCAATAAATACACATGTGGATAAGTTATCAAAACAGAAATTAAGCAGAAAGAGATGCAGCACTATTATAATATGTCACATTCCAAAGCCACTGGATCTGTTCATTTAAAATGCTTGGCCATTGCCTGACCAAGTTTTAGACAGAAGTAGTTCAGTTTGTTCAAGAGGGCAACTCAAAGGTCATATGAGGACAGCCCACAGGGAAGACTTAACAGCTCTTCCTATTCAAAAAGGTCAAAGACATTTTCGTGCATTAACTTTGAAAAACTGTGTCAATTATAACAATCTTTTTCCAGACTATTCTGTAAAAGAAAAAAGACATACTAAAGGCAAATTTATCTAGCTTCTGTTTGTAGAGAGTCCCTCATGAGAGGCCTGTTCTGAACACCCTCTACGGTTTTTAGTTTGCAACATTAGTTAGTCGCTGGGAAGCACTGAGGAAGATGAATGTTTCAGATGGAGGAAAAACTGCATGTGCTAAAGTCGGTGGATTTTTAAATGATTTCATCCTCTCTGACTGCATAAAGGTCTTTCAAGTTAACCTCTGGTTTTGGATGAAGTGTGGAAAAAAAGCCTTGTCATCTCAGTCTGTCTTCAGAGTTTCTATGTACCAGGAATTATGAGATCTAAATCCCTAAGATGAAGATTATTTCTCCGTTCTGCCCCCCAATTTCTTTCAACTGTATTTCCCACTATAGCTTCAATCTCAGAAATGTCCAGACATGCAGGCTTTCAACAACTAACCTGCCTCTAAATTTAAAAAATTTAAGTGCAATTTTTTTGTTTTTCTCTGCCCACTCCCAAACAATCTGTCATCTGGGTAAAACTACAAACAATGGTTCCAAAACATCTAGCAGAACAGAGAAATAATATTGCCAATATCTTCTCCTTTCACCCTTGAATTCATTTAACAGCTTTGGAACAGTAAAGCACCCTTTGGACTCCAGAGGAAACCCAACAAGCATATGCATAACACATAGGCAGCACCCAGATCCAGGTGCAGTTATTCTGATTGCACAAAACAGTCTCATTTGTAGCTAGAACTTACATGAAACTAAAACTCATCTTGGTATTCAAGCAGTAGAAAAATACTTACGAGGAGCCAGCCACTCTTTCAAAACTAAACCAGTTTTACACTAGGCAGGTATGTCCTGCACTGCTTATAGTGAACACAGTTTCAGAAACATCATTCTACATGCAAATAATGCTAATGCTAAAAATGAGCAAACATACTCATGAGTATGCCCAAGCCAGTAAGCACAATTCCACAGAAAGTACAGACTGTAAAGCCACAATTACAGTTTGGCTGCCAAATTCACAGAGAAACTGGAAGTGACCTAACAGCTGTTCAAATAACCACAAAATATTAAAACACTCTTGTGAGAGATAAATTTCATCTTGAATAAGCCTATCCTCTCTCAGACATTGGTTATTTGTCTATGACCACTCTATACAGACAGCTGCTTTCTCATCTGACTACCACACTGTATTCTCAGTTCTCAGCACACCCCTCCATCAATCTGTATTCTGCTTCCAGATAATTCATTTTTGAAATGATGAACAATGGAGTTAAAAAGTCCTGGTGCTGATATGGTCTCCACCGTGTGAAGTTAAACACTACCAGGTCAGAATATCAGAAAAAAAAGTGTTTAAGCGTGAACTCAAAGTCTAAGCATCAGGTCCTTTATATCCAGAGCTCTGATTTCAAATGAACATTAATTTTCATTACATGGAATTCAGACAGATGCTTTTTAAGTGCTGGAAATCTAAGGATTACAGTAACAGGCTGAGAAAAACCCAAGTCAAGTGAACTGAATTCTGGTTGTTGTTAATAAATTCCCCAACACAAAAACTACCACAAAATGGTGACTAGGGAACGCTTTTCAAATCTGACTGGAATTCTTTTCACACATACACCAAAATTTATCTGATCCTAATGCAGTCATCTGTATCAGAAATGGTCATGTGAACCCTATTTCAGAGTCAATGGAAAGCAATATATATTTCTGCAGCACACTAGGCCTCAGCCTAACTCAGAGCTCTAGAATAAACCATCTGATTCTTCCGAGTGACTACCAGGAAAAATGCAAACTATTAGTTCACAGGTATATTTACAAAATTAGATGAATCACACACAATCTTTCAACAGGCCCCTTTAAAATTATGAGCTCTATTTTGCTCAGTGAGGGTTGAAATGAAATATACACAATGTGATAATACCCCCAAATTCAACTGAAATTAAAAGTTAAGCAAGCTGATTAACAGATATATTCATACCAGCATGCTATAGAGATTTTCCTTCTGTAATGGAAACCACAGAGGGAACTTTTAAGCAAAACCCATGTAAATGTACACAACTTATAAATGCTTCAAGTTTTGCTTAGGAGTATTCAAGTGCTGTACGACACATTTTGATTTACTGTCATTCACTCTTCATTATATTAAATGTATCTTTTATACATAAAATACATCATTGTCTGTTCAGAAATCACCTTGTTACATGGATTACCACCTGCACCTCTGATTTTAGGTATTAATTATTTATATTTAGCTTAGGTATTACCTCAAACAGTGCTGTAGGTTGTCTCTTCTGAAAATTTTATTGATTTGCCTCCTTTCAGCAATACATATTTACTGGCCAGACAATATTTTTATTAAATATTCATAACCTAAGCTCTCCAAACCCAGGGAGACCAAAAGAAATCATTGCAAAAAAGCAACAATTATCCTCTAAAATAATCAAATTAGATTTGATTTTAAATATCTATTTCAAAGAACATGTAATGCCTCACTGTACCAGGGAGTGCCATCCATCACAACTCTCATCCCAGAGCGCTGACTCATTCAAGATCCTTTCCTAGAGGTTCAAAAAAATATCAAGGCACAGATGCCAAGTTTTACTCTGTATGCCCTCTATATTTCCCCCATAGCAATTTTTTATTATTTGATTAAAACCTCTACAAAATGTATTGCGGAGTACTGTTTTCCGAGCTAAGAATATTTAAACAAGGCACTGTCCTACGTGTAGATGGCCATTTGAACATTCAAACTTAGTGCTTGGTAACCTGGAGCCAACTTTTGTTATAAAAGGGAGTACCAAACACAACAGCGGAAGGAATTCTGCTGCAACAACTGCAGAGGGCTTTTTTTTTTTTCCTGCACACAAAGGACACGGATACACCATACCTCGGCGCTACAGCCGCTCATGGCCGCGAGCTGCACCCTCCCTGAGTGCACTGCTGGAAGCTGCCCACTGGACTAAGCATGGCACGGGCCAATCAATCCTGCGTGCCCGGCCAAGATTCGTTCTTCTCTCCCTACTCGCTGCTAAAAAGAACTCGGTTGATTCTTAACTGACAACCATTACACAAGCAAACCTCGAGCTTTTAGGGCCGCCGGTTGACTCATCTCTCGCACCTTAAGAACGTAAAAGGGTTTCGTTCTTGCCCCGTGTCTCCCAGACGAGAGGAGGAGACCGCCCGATTCCATTTTATCTGCCCTAAAGGCAACCCTACCCTTGCACACAACCGCTTTTAACGCTCGGTTTTCCTACAGAACTTTCAAGGATACCACAGAATGGGTTATCCGGGACGATGGCCCGTATTAGGGGGCTGAGAAGTGGGATTACCCCTTTGTTTTATCCGCTTTTGCCTCTTCCCACTGGCGTTTTGCGGGTGATGGATGACAGGCCGGCCTCCCTGCCCTGCCCCCCTCGCCCTCCCCCGATGTCTGAGCAACGGGAGGAGGTGCCGCCGCCTCAACCCAGCGATAATGGCTGCGAGGAAGGCATCGACTGGGGCCCCGCCGACTCCCGACCCCAGCCCCACCTCGGTCACACCCCCGTCCCCTGCTGCCCGCAGCGTTTCCGCAGCTCGACTCGCCCCTGCGGCTCGCCTTGCCACATCCACGCACCCGTGGAACAGGAGGGAAAAAAATAGCCGGCCTCCTTCTTTCCTAGGATCGAGCTTCCCCCCAACAGCACCCCCACCCCGTCCACCGCTCAGGTCCCTTTTTCTAGTCTCCCCCCCCGCGCCTTCACCGACCCCTTTCCTATGGCCACCGGCCCGCGTCGGCTCAACCCGCCCCCCCCCTTCCTCCCCGTCCCTCCTCCTCCTCCCCCTCCTCTCCTGCTGCAAACGGCCATTTCTATTGTGTCTCTCGGTGCCAAGCCGAACAGGGATCGCCCCAGCC